>JASTWP010000604.1:0-90000 GCA_030770255.1 Temnothorax ravouxi
AACCGTACAAAATTACCTTTCTTAAAAAAAAGGTAAAAAAAAGGCGCCAAGTACACGCATAGTAGTGTATATGTTGTTACCTCGAAAAAAAAAGAAAGTGGTAGTATTATACCTCGAAAAAACCTAAGTAACAAGTGGTAGACGTAATCTTTGTATCTCGAAAAAATCTAAGCAGTAGTATCTTTATTTCAAAAAAATTATAACCCAAGTGATAGACATCACAAAATTATGTTACCTTATCAAAAAAGAGTCGCGCTTTAAGTGATCTATTACAATTACAAAAAAGAAATGATATCTCTGTAAATTACAGCGCCAATTACACAGAGAACATATATATTGCCTCAAAAAATAATTGTTGCACTACTTTGAAAAATCTTTACATTGTGTCAATTAGAAAAAGAATGTATGATAACAATTTTATAAGATTAAAAAATTTTATTTAAATTTAACAAGGGAATACAAGATATTTAAGTACAAAGTTTACATGTGTATTTTTTAGTGGTCACAAAGAATTACAGAGGTAACAGTACAAAATAAAAATATTTTATTAAAATATTTAATCCAACGAGAGAATACAAGGTATTTAAATACAAAGTTTATATATGTATTTTTCAATAGAATAAAAGATTTAATCACAAAGAATTACAGAGGTAACAGTACAAAATAAAAATATTTTATTAAAATACATAAATTTTTCTTGTAAAAAAACTTGGCGCTGCTAGACCTCGAAATTGTAAATAAATAAATAAACTTATCCCATACTTAATTACAAGCCGCATTATTCGCCGTCGTCACGCACACCCATATCACTCGCTCGCACATACACACCACGCTGATAATCATTTTGTTACTTCTGTCGCATTCTTCTCTGAATTATTTTTATTTATTGTTGTCCTTATTTATTTACAATTTCGAGGTCTAGCAGCGCCAAGTTTTTTTACAAGAAAAATTTATGTATTTTAATAAAATATTTTTATTTTGTACTGTTACCTCTGTAATTCTTTGTGATTAAATCTTTTATTCTATTGAAAAATACATATATAAACTTTGTATTTAAATACCTTGTATTCTCTCGTTGGATTAAATATTTTAATAAAATATTTTTATTTTGTACTGTTACCTCTGTAATTCTTTGTGACCACTAAAAAATACACATGTAAACTTTGTACTTAAATATCTTGTATTCCCTTGTTAAATTTAAATAAAATTTTTTAATCTTATAAAATTGTTATCATACATTCTTTTTCTAATTGACACAATGTAAAGATTTTTCAAAGTAGTGCAACAATTATTTTTTGAGGCAATATATATGTTCTCTGTGTAATTGGCGCTGTAATTTACAGAGATATCATTTCTTTTTTGTAATTGTAATAGATCACTTAAAGCGCGACTCTTTTTTGATAAGGTAACATAATTTTGTGATGTCTATCACTTGGGTTATAATTTTTTTGAAATAAAGATACTACTGCTTAGATTTTTTCGAGATACAAAGATTACGTCTACCACTTGTTACTTAGGTTTTTTCGAGGTATAATACTACCACTTTCTTTTTTTTTCGAGGTAACAACATATACACTACTATGCGTGTACTTGGCGCCTTTTTTTACCTTTTTTTTAAGAAAGGTAATTTTGTACGGATATCACGCCTTTTTGTAGTGTTACGCATCTTATAAACAATATATCTTATAATCTTATAAACAGTATGTACAAGGTGTGAAGCTAAAGGTGTTACGGACTATTATTTCTAAAGAAAACAACAATTTAACACACACACACACCACACACATACGCGCGCGCGCGCCTTAGGGTAGCAGAAGAGAGAACAAGAGAAAAGTATCTTCGCGAACAATGGAGCTAGTCCCATGACGATGAGTCAAGTACAAGAGCGAGATCGCAATGACCAATATGCAAGTGGATTAACCTAGTCGCGAAACGTTCACCCGTTATATTGTTGAAGAACCGACCGCATAACTTTCCGTCTTTTTCTAATACCGCCGTGAATCGATTTTCCAGCTAACGTATATCTTATGTCTTCGCAAAGCGTAACTTTTAAATCCTTTAGAAAGATCAATCACTTCAAGATGACACATTTTTTTTTAGAGCGATTGAAGAGAAAGACAGAGAGATTGTAAATGTCGCGAATAACGTCTTGGACGAGTATAGTAGTGTTCAACAACAAGGATCTGTATGTACATATAGAAATAAATTTTCTTTTCTAAACACATGCACATGTAAAGGAGATTATGCTATTTACAAACATCTTTATTCCTGTATTACAATAATATAAAATAATGGCTTAAATCTTAGCACAACACTGTTCTTTTTTGCTGTACTGAATATGCTATATTTTACAGAAGGCGTATAAAAGATGTAAGAGGAACTTGCGGTAAAAATTGATGCAAGTCTTAATAACTTCAAGGATTAAACTGACGAATATACAAAAGCTACTAAATGTATTCAAAGCTATATTACTTAAAGATGTTCATTACGCCATATTAATCGCTATATTTTTGCTTTGTTAAAAAATTATAATAAATTATAATAAATTGAATTAATCGCATGCGCGCAACAAAGTTATGTACGTGAGCACTGTGAGCGATTTAATGATTGTAACCTTACTTGTATATTGGGAATGGCTAACTGTGATATGCTATCTGGTGGCGAAAATCAGAACCCAAAAGAGTAGGTCGCCGCTGTCACATAAATAAATCGAATTGACAGTTATTTGATTTAATTTTTCCATATGACAGTTTTATAATGTAATTACAATTAGTTATGGATCCCGGAGTGAAATTTCCACCGAAAAATTTCAAAAGCAAAATATTTTGCTCTGTTTCGGTTGCAATAGCAAAGCTTGCAACAACCCGGAATTAAGTCTTCGTTTACATATAACTTAAAATTAATTTAATATTTTTTTAAATTTACAATAAAAAAGCATAATTTATATCATAAATTAATTAATAAGGCTATCGAGAAGAAGCAGTAATAATAAACTAACCTATTCAGGTGTAGGAAAACAGCCACACTATGTTTGCATTTCTTACTTAATTCGGCTTTGCAGGAACATTTTATATCTAAAATTTTCCCAATAGAAGAAATTGATCCAGTAATCTCGTGAGGATTACTTTTTAAATTCGAAGTTTGCAAGAAAAATGCAATAAAACAAATACAATCAACACTTGTTTTACCGCAAAATATAACATGATTTGCATTTAATACTCTTTCACCTTCAACAAAATTGCGGCATGAAGGCGTCGAATTGGTAAAATTGCATATGGGCAGTCTTATTTTAACTTTAATCTTATAAATACGCACATACGTCGTATTGTACAGTGACAAGTGACCTACTCTCTCCGGCCATCTTGCGTTGGTGACGTCACGACCGCCAATCCCAATATTTCCTAGAAAAATATTTTCTATATTATGTTTAACAACAATATTATGGCGAATTCGATTGGCGTGCACTCGCTCCGTTCCAGTGGCTAGTAACTTTTTGTTACTATGCGCACGTGCTCGGAGTGCGTAGTTCTATACTGACCCGAGTGCGGTCACTTGCACTGATCTGGGAGCGTTCACTTACACTGACCCAATGCAGTGCAACTAGTAACTTCTTCAATGCCTACATGTGCAACGTGCGACATTCATAACCTTGAAAATCATTTTCAACTTAACCTTTAACGGCTTTTAAACGACCGTTTTAACCGAGCTAATAAGTCGGCTGAAGTATATTATTTAATACGGTGTAAAAACTTTTTCTTTACAAAAGTGAAACATTATAGGTATGTAAAATAAAGAGAAATATCTACAAGAGAGTTAAGATTTTTTTATATTGAGATCAATATTACTAGTTTATGACATGTTATAGCACCTTTATTGTATATTGTGTAATATATATTTTTGTATAATTACAACTTTAAATATGTTATACTTTATACTTTCTATTATTAGTTACAGATTTTCAAAGAAAAGCATGGCTGCTAGCAAAGATAAGGATCCATCCCTCAAAGATAAGAACGAATTAACAACTGCTTGGTGTGACGAAAGTACACGCTTATTATTAGATAAATATGAGCAATATTTACCTTTAATTGGGCCTATGAAACGATTTAAATGTAAAAAATCAATGTGGATACAAATATCTAATGATATCTTAACAGAACTAAACATTGTACGAAGCAGTACGCAATGTGAGAATCGTTACAAAACTATTTTGAAACGTAAAATGCAATCTGTAAGAAGCAATCAGCAATCAGGTGCGAAACGAACAAGGGTGGATTTTGAAGAAGAATTAAACAAGATAAAGGCAATAGATGATAGCTTGGAGCCTGAGGTAATGCAAGGTCCTGGGAAAATTATTGAAACGCAACAAGAAAATATAGTAATGGATCGCAAAGTCACGAAGTCACATAAGGCACCGAAAAAAATGTCTATAAGTGAGACTTTATTACGCATTCAGAAAGATAAAGAGAAGAAGAGAGAAAGAAGACATGCAGAGAAATTGGATATATTACGTAGCTTTATGAGAATATTTTCAAATGATACAATTGATTCAAATCGAGATTCAACAACAGACAATGATACAGTTGATTTACATCGAGATTCAACAACAGACAATGATACAATTGATTTGAATCAAGATTCAAGTAGCGATTAAAAACAGCATATTTTTTTACACATCATATTTTATGTAATCTGAAAAAGTTATAAGTAGTTACAATATTATCTTACTATTTTGTTCATTATATGATAACTAAAGACTGTTTCCTTATTAATATAAAAAAACATATAACGCTAAAGACTGTTACGTAAAAACTAAAGACTGTTTCTTTATATGTGATGTTACTAAAGACTAAATACCTTATGTATTACTTAAGTTTTTTATATGATGTAAAATGTTTTATGTATAAAGAAATTTTTTAGTTTTTTTTACATCATTTGATAGTACAAAGTACTTTATGCTAATTTTGAAAGAAAAAAATATATTTACTTTATTAAAGTGCATTAATAATATAAAAGAAACAATGTATGTATTAAAAAGTATTATTTTCTTTAAAATATAAATTTAAGTATTTTAAGTTTATATAGTATCTATTAAGTAAAAGAATAAATTTTATTTTGTGTTCTGTAAAAAAAGTTTTATTTGTGCATACATGTTTATTTGTGTTACATTTTCACTAATTAAAAGCCAATAAATTACAAATAATGTCTCTTTTTATTTCACCTTCCATCCTATCGTTCGGATTCTGCTCATTATAAACCTGCCTCTCATTACATTCTACGTCTTCCTCAATATTATCTAAATGATCATTGTTCAAAATACACAAATTATGTAACACACAACATGAAATTATAAAATTAGCAGAACGTTTAACTGTGAGAAAATCTAGTTGCATTAACTGCCTAAATCTTTGTTTTAATAATGCAAACGCATTTTCTATCTTAACTCTTGTTTGAGAAAATTTGAAATTATAATTTCGTTGAGAGGCTGTAAAGATTGCCGTAATCTCTGTACGGGGTTAATAAATATTTTCTTAAAGGATATGCCGCATCGCCTAATAAGTGATAATTTTCTGATATATTTTGTATTTCATTACTTAAAAATGATAATTGGAATATTCTTGCGTCATGTATTTTACTAGGAGGACCGGTAAAGACATCTAAAAATAATTTATTGGCATCACAAACTGCTTGTAATGTCAGAGATGGAAAATCATGTCTATTAACGTAAGTACTCTTAATTTTTTTAGCAGGCGTTCTAATTTTAATAAATGTTCCATCGATGCATCCGAGGACCCCAGGAAATCCACTTATCTGAAACAAAGTTATTTTATAAATATTTAAACATATAACTTTTAATACATATCTTTTAGCATATAATAACAATATTAATTACTTCTTCAAATTCATGAGCAACCTCTCTTTTTCTATCTTCTGTAGCAGGCATTTTTATTATATTTGGAGCAATATTAAGTAAAAATGTCATAACATTCGAAATGATAGCATGGAACGTAGATTCTGCTACATTAAATCTGGATGCAACGTCCCGTATCACGGATTTGTTTCCTGCAAACCTACAAATATAAATATTAAGATTATTATTACGTACCTATATATGCATTAACTACATGAGTATATATATATATATATATATATATATATATATATATATATATATATATATATATATATATATATATATATATATATATATATATATATATATATAAGAAATATATACCATAAAAATGATAATAACTGAATATTACTGTTTATAGTACTGCGCCCACCATGTTCTTGTAATGTATTGAAAATTTCGGAATTTTCATACATATCGTGTAATTTATCAAATGTACTCCGTTGTAAACGAAAGTGTCGCTGAAACTTTAAACAAAAGTTACTTTACATGTACATCTTACATTACAAATGTTTAAAATGTAAATTGAAATTACGTATGAAAGAAACATACCTCTTTATCAGAATATTGATTAATAATATCTATCATATTCCGAACTTTTGGAACTTGCTGTCGCATTTCATGTTGCATTATTAATGCCATTATTTCCTCGTCACTAGAACTGCTTGAACTGTTTAACAGTTCATCTATGAGCAATAGTTCAGCTGCCATTTTTTTTCTTTATATTTATCCTTTGTAATTATCCTTTGTGTGTAGCCTTGTTTTATTCTTTGTATTTATATCCTTTAATTATATTTAACCTTTAATTGTATTTAACCTAACCTTTAATTGTATGTAACCTTTAATTGTATTTATCCGTATCTTATTCTTTGTATTTACCTTTAATTGTATTTATTCGTATTTATCCTTCGTACATATCCCGTTCTCTATTTCACTCTCTTTTAACTAAAAAAAATATATATCTTTATATTCGCACTGAACCGCACTGATAAATTTGTCAGTGCAGTTCAGTGCCTTCCACACTAGTGCAGTGCACTTCAACCGAACGTATAAGTAGCACTGGACTAGGGTAGTGCAGTTCAATCGAACACGTTTTCACTAGCACATGTTTTCAGTGCACTGTCAACCGAACACATGTAGATTCTGAACCAGTGGAGGGCAAGCCAACCGAACACTAAATATTGACAGAGGGCGCACTCAGTGCGCACTAGTGCGCACTAGTGCAGCCAATCGAATTCGCCATTAAATATTAACATTTCATAACTTCCAAACGTTTCCAGTTGAGCGCAATTGCACGAGTTACGAATCATTTATAGACTCTTTTTCTCAGTTAATTAGTTTCTACTGCATTGAAATCTTGCATAGAAAAAAAATGTGTTAGCATATCGCGCAAGAATCATCGATATTTGTCGGTAATCCACATGCCCGTTTACCATTGGCGATCCGTGGTCCTACAGAGGCGCCACTCCTGATTCACTAAGGGGCCTTCATCCTACAGAGGCGCCACTCCTAGTTCACCAAGGGGCTTTCACCCTAGAGGCGCCACTACTATCTATTCTCACTCACTCACTGTTTGTCTGGCATTCGTGTTGTACGCATCTCTTTGAATACGAGATATAATAAAGCGTGTGCATAGCAGTTACTTGACGTGTACGTTTCGATTGCCTTCCCGCGCTTACCTGCTAACAGGTTATGGGCCCAGGACTAAATTGCCCAGGAACGGAATAGGCATCGGAAGAACGCGAAACGTCGCGAGGTTAATAAGTGCGCGGGAAAGTGTATCTCGGGAACGAACATCGTACGTCGCGGTATGAATCACAAAAAAAAAAAATGAACGCGTCAAGTTTTACACGAATCGAGACTCTCCAAAGAGACAACTATGACACTTGGAAATTGCAAATGCAAGCGGTGCTCATGAAAAACGATGCGTGGGAATATGTGAGTGGTGAGTGCGTAAAGCTAACGCTGGAAGCCGGTATCGCGACATCGGTAGAGGCAGTTAAAGTTTGGACGAGAAATGACGAGAAGGCGAAATCAGATATAATACTATCGATAAAGCCATCCGAATTGAAGATCGTCAAAGGATGTACGACGTCTCGCGAAATATGGCTAAAGCTGGAAAGTACGTATCAATCGAAGGGACCGGCTCGGAAGACCACGCTACTAAAACAGCTCACGCTTCAACGTATGGAAGAAGGCGACGATGTGCGGGAACATGTCAGAAAATTCCACGATACCGTCGATAAACTGGCCGAGATGAACGTCGATATCAACCCGGAATTGCTCGCGATCATGCTACTTTATAGCTTGCCGCCCTCGTTCGAGAACTTTCGATGCGCCATCGAATCACGCGACGAATTATCGTCACCGGAAGTGCTTCAAATAAAAATAGTAGAAGAAAACGACGCTCGGAAAAATGACGCGCGCGGTACCGTTCAGAACGCGTTGATGGTAAAGAAAGGAAGAAATACGAATAAAGAAAAATGGAAAAAATCGAAAGCGGGAAATAAAGAAGAGTTCAAGTATCGGTGTCATCGATGTAAAGAAAAAGGACATAAAGCCGTTGACTGCAAAAACAAGAAGCCCGAAGATTCGCAACCATCGGCGAAGAATACCGATGACGTGCTTCTGTGTGCCGTAGAAGAATCCTCGGATGCGCAGGAAGTATTTTGCGCGGAAGTAAATGTGCGCGGCGCGAAGTGGTGTCTTGATAGCGGGGCAACGTCACATTTATGTGGACAATTGCGCGAATTCGCGAGAGTTGACGACTCGAAACGCGGTAAATTAAAATTAGCGAATCATGCCTCGACGGAAATTACCACAGTGGGAACGGTCTCGCTTACGGCCGATATCGAAGGAAATAAGAGAAATGTGAATCTAAGCAACGTACTTCACGTGCCCGATCTCCGCGAAAATTTACTTTCGGTAGCCAAGATAACGGACAGAAATCTTGAAGTGAATTTTAAAAAGGATCACGCCGTAGTGGTCGATCGCGACGGTAACGTAATATTGCGTGCGAGTAGAGTCGGGAATCTATATTTCTTATCGAGTTGCGAACTTGCAGAGTGCAGCAGAATATCCGAAGATGCGGATGCTTCGACGAGTCTGAAAAAGTGGCATCGCCGACTAGGTCACTTGAACGTAACGGATTTGATGAACGCAGAACGCCACGCGGCAATTCGAGGACTGAGCCTTGGTAAATGCGAAGAGAAACTGGAATGCGAAATCTGTCTTCGAGGGAAGATGACTCGGGCGCCATTCCCAGTGACGATGGAGACCCGTACGAAAGAGCTTTTGGAGATAGTACACACCGACGTCTGTGGTCCGATGCGGGTGGAATCTAAGAGTGGTGCAAAGTATTTCGTCACATTCATCGACGACCGATCGAGATGGTGTGAGGTGCGATTTCTCCGAAACAAGAGCGACGTCGACGGCGCATTCAAGGAGGTTAAGGCGATATTCGAAAACCAGACCGGAAAAAGGATCAAGCTACTACAATCCGACAATGGAAGAGAGTATCTGAGCAAGGAGTTTGAGAATTTCTTGACAGAGGCCGGAATTCAGCGAAGACTCTCGATTGCATACAATCCGGAGCAAAACGGCACTGCCGAGAGGAAGAACCGGACACTTCTGGAGATGGCTCGCTGTCTACTCATACAATCCGGCCTTTCCCCATCGTTTTGGGCTGAAGCCGTGTCTACGGCTAACTATATCAGAAACCGACGTCCTACTAGATCTCTCAAGGGTCGAACTCCATTCGAATTCTGGACCGGAAGAACGCCAGACGTAAGTTACCTCAGAGAATTCGGCAGTAACGTGTATTGTCTCGACAGGGTTCCTGGCAAGGGGAAGTTTGAGGACCGAGCTAGAAAGGGGATCTTTCTTGGATACGCTAAAAACTCAAAAGGATATCGTATATGGTTACCCGAGGAAAAGAAGATCGAGGTTACCAGAGATGTGAAATTCTTGCGGAATTGCGAAGACTCATCTGTCGACTATGAAGATTTCACTCCGGAAGATATCTTAGTTCAACGAGAGGAAGATTCGGATACCCCTGGTAGCGATAATGAAGTAACCGACATTGAGATAAAGCCTATTGGATATCATCGAGATGTACCCCCGGAAGATGACGCTCATGATACTCCTGATGGCAACGCAGATGCGGAGGAAACACCGAAGAGAGGACCAGGCAGGCCTAGAATATTGCGTACCGGATTGAGGGGCCGACCTAGAAAGTTATTCTCTGTACCAAGTGAAGCAGCGAATATTGCAGAAGTTGAATTCGCTCATATCGCTGAAGTACCCATCAAGAAAGCCACTTCAGGTCCCGACGCCAACGAATGGTATCGAGCTATGGCAGATGAAGTTGCGTCGATATTGAAGAACGATACATGGAAACTTGTAAAGCGTCCAGACGACCAAAAGGTTATTGGCAGCCGGATGGTTCTTCGCAACAAGTACAATCCTGACGGAACGCTGGAAAGAAGAAAAGCGCGAATTGTAGCCCAAAGATTTGCTCAACGTCCCGGGGTTCACTTCAATCAAACTTTCGCCCCCGTGGCACGTCTTAGCTCGATTCGTCTTTTGGTAGCTCTCGCTTCCAAATACGGAATGACCATGAGGCAGCTCGACGTCGCCACCGCCTATTTAAGTGGCTCAATCGAAGAGGAAGTTTTCATGGAACCGCCACAAGGACTGGAAAAGTCTCTTGAGATTATCATTGAGTCCGAGGACTACAGCGAGGACATCAGATCTAGGGCCGCAGCTATGCTGGAAGACTTAAGAAAAGGAGACCGCGTTTGTCTTTTAATGAAGTCGTTGTATGGACTGCGTCAAGCCGGCAGGAACTGGTACAACAAGCTAGGCCACACTTTGCACAAGTATGGAGCCGTTGCTTCAATGTCGGACCCGTGCATATATCAAGTTGGAACTGGGAAAGACTCTCTTCTTATTGGCGTCTACGTGGACGATATCGTGATGACGTGTCGCGACCCGAACAAGATTGAGAAGATAAAAATTGTCTTGCTGGAGAATTCGAGATCAGAGATCTCGGAGAACCGAAATATTGTCTCGGTATTGAGTTCACACGACACGGAAATAAAATCGGCTTACATCAAAAAGGATACATTGCCGATATCCTGGAGCGATTTGGCATGGTCGATTGCAGGCCGGTGGACACTCCCATGGATGTCAATACGAGACTGTCAAGACTGACTGAGGTACCTAGTGAAGACGAGAAGAAGGTTCCCTACCGCGAACTTGTCGGTGCACTGATGTACCTAGCCGTTACTTCCAGACCGGACATAGCCTACGCAGTGAGCTCGTTGAGTCAATTCAACAACGACTACGGACAGTGCCATTGGACAGCCGCAAAGCGTGTTCCCTTAAGGGGACTGCTGACATTGGACTCATCTACGAACCTTCAAACGAACCTTTGATGGGCTACGTGGATGCCGATTGGGCCGGTTGCTCGATGGATCGGCAATCATACAGCGGCTACGCTTTTACCTTAAGCGGCGGAATCATCTCTTGGGATTCGAAGAAGCAGAGAACGGTTGCCCTGTCCTCGACGGAAGCCGAGTATATGGGGATGACCGAAGCCGCCAAGGAAGCCATATATCTACGCGAATTTCTAACTCAGCTAGGATTTGAAGAACTTGCATCGGTTAAGGTCTTCAATGACAATATGGGTGCTCTCAAATTGGCTGAGAATCCCACTTTCCACGCCAGGAGCAAACACATCGATTTGAAACATCATTTTATCCGTGATGCTATTCGCGAGAATTTGTTTCAGGTTGATTACATATCTACGGACGACATGATGGCTGATGTGATGACTAAGGGACTACCGAGACCCAAGCACTGGCGATGTCTAGACCTTATGGGTTTGGGATCGTTCTGAGTATTTATTCCAATCACGTCTCGAGGGGAAGTGTCGGTAATCCGCATGCCCGTTTACCATTGGCGATCCGTGGTCCTACAGAGGCGCCACTCCTGATTCACTAAGGGGCCTTCATCCTACAGAGGCGCCACTCCTAGTTCACCAAGGGGCTTTCGCCCTAGAGGCGCCACTACTATCTATTCTCACTCACTCACTGTTTGTCTGGCATTCGTGTTGTACGCATCTCTTTGAATACGAGATATAATAAAGCGTGTGCATAGCAGTTACTCGACGTGTACGTTTGATTGCCTTCCCGCGCTTACCTGCTAACAATATCTAAGTAAACAATTAATCCAATATATACAGTATATATGCGTACATCTGGATTAATCCGAAAGCTTAGTCTCCATCTTTTGAAACAAAATAATTTTATGCCACGACAGTGAAGTGCGGAATATTGTTATCTACCTTGCTAAAAGATAGTATCAGACATTTTTTTAAAGATAATCATCGACATTTTTTTTTCTTCATTCAACGATTATAAAAACGATGATCAAACGATATGTGAAACCTAGCTTCAAATGATAAATAAAACGTTAATAGAGGATAACAAAAATAAATAAAGACGCAACAAATAGAACTATTAAGTTACCACTTGGTCTAGTTCATCAATCTTTCATTCTTACGAGGAAAAAAAATCAACAGGAAGCAGCTTCCAAGCGAATAAATATTGGCTGCTAAAACGATGAATATTTCACACTTTCAAGCTAGAACACTACCGTACACATCTTCGGAACCCACAAGAAGATATTTTTAGTATTTAGTATTATTGCAAAGATAACGCAATGATATGTATATCTCTTAAAGTACAAACAGTAATCAAATGTAATATTGAGTAGCAATATGCTCCCAAGTTTTGTATATCGGTAGTATGGTCAGGAATAAGAGAACGTGTAAAATTGTCTGTTTCTCTCACAAAATCTTTCTAAAAATCTTTCTTTTTTCTGTCGTTATTTCCGAATTTATGCACATTATTAGTATAGATCGGTTAATTGAAAAATAATAAAACGTACATGTGATAACATATTTGTTATTAAAAAATTGATCACATTGAGTGATTTGACACATGCCATCACACGATAAATGCTAAAATGCTATACAATACATTTTAGACTCAGAAATGATTGACAAAACTCATGGAGTAAAGTTTCATGAAGTAGCAAACCCATAAGTTTGATACGCTAGAAAAATACAAGTTTCATCATTGTGCCAGATAAGTGATAACAAAAGTATCGGTAGTTTTTGTATATACAGTGCAGTTATACAATACTAGACATATAACTGTTTCCAACAAAGAGCAATGCCTATTTTATAAATATATTTTAACAGACATAAAGATATAAAGATTTATCTATGTACAATAGAGAAAACCGAGCAGATTCGCGAAAATAGTAGAGTAACAGGAACACAAGTTACATTGTCATGCAAAATATTGAAAAGTCAATAACACACATGAATTTTCATTAAATCAGAAAATTTGTTCATCGCTATTATTAGTTTTTTTTATGATTAATCGTACTGCTCAGTTTGATTCTGCAGATGGAAAACTGATTCAACAGACCAGGTGATATCGGACATATTTTACACTTCATATAAATCATTCATAATTCTAGAAATCTTAAAATCAGGTACGAATACCGGGATTCCGTGTTACTATATAACAATTCATGAATCCAACTTTAAAAAATCCAATAATTTAAAAAAAAAAAAGCCGAAAATCTTTAGAAATGCAGAAGCTTTGAAATGCTGAAGACTCACTGGAACACAAAACATTTGGCATTTGAAGAAATATCGATTTCACAAATAGCCAACACGCAATCATTTTATGTGCAAATGTTTTGTGTTCGCACATCTGTCTATTTAGCAACTGAATTTAGGAGATTGGTGCTCTCTCTCTATGGACGATCATTCGGTATCCAAATATATTTTAAGTGCTCTCTCCCGACGTGGACTGTAACTCGAAGTAGTAGAAAGCGATGTTAAGCGTGAATTTTCCTTAAAAGCGATCTTCATTACCTCGTTGGCATTTAATTGTTTTGGTTTTTCTCTATTGTCCCTGTAAAACAAACCAAAAAACTTAGTGAGATTAAAAGGTACTTCACATAGATTTAACAATCAAGAAATATAATGAATATAAGTAGGAGTAATATGTGCTACCTAACTCTGGGATCTGAGGGGGGAGCGGGGCGGGGGGGTAACTTCGAGGGCGAGGGGGTCCGCGGGAGGGGGGAAGGTGTCCGCGATTTAGGGCGAGGGGGTCGGGGGGAGGGGGAGGGGAGGTGTCGGCAAGCACGTTGGGACATGTTGTTTATAAAATATTTATAAACATATCGTTGACAAAGGGGGTGCCGCCGAGGGGGAGGGGGAGGGGGAGGGGAGGTGTCGGCGAGCGCGTTGGGACATGTTTATTAAATATTTATAAACATATCGTTGACAAAGGGGGTGCCGCCGAGGGGGAGGGGGAGGGGGAGGGGGGAGGGGGATGGTGTCCACGTTTTAGGGCATCATTGACAAAGGGGGTGCCGCCGAGGGGGAGGGGGAGGGGGATGGTGTCCGCGTTCTAGGGCGAGGAGGAGGGGGAGGGGGAGGGGACGTTCGCGTTTTCGGCGCGGGGTATTACGTTCGTCTGCTGGAATTTTATCCGCCAACACCGCGTTTACGTTTTCGGCGCGCCGCGGAGGATGGGGGTCCAACGATTACGTCAGTCCGCGTGACGTCACACAGCGCGCTCGCTCCCGACCCTCGTTGTCTCTCCCCGGTTCGCGCGCGCTTCTCGTTCGCGTTTTTTTCCTCGCGCGCGGTCTCTCTCGCTCCCGTCCTCCGTTGTCTCTTCCGCGTTCACGCGCTCTTCTCGTTCGCGTTCTCTTTTCCTCGCGCGCGGTCTCTCTCGCTCCCGTCTTCCGTTGTCTCTTCCCCGTTCGCGCGCTTCTCGTTCGCGTTCTCTTTTCCTCGCGCGCGGTCTCTCTCGCTCCTGTCCCCCGTTGTATATCCCCCGTTCGCGCGCGCTTCTCGTTCGCGTTCTCTTTCCCTCGCGCGCGCGGTTTCTCTCTTTTGCCCCCCCCCCCCCTCCGTTCGCGTTATCTTTTCTTCGCGCGTTTCTCGTTCGCGTGTCCTCTCCCTCGCGCGGATTTCACTTAATAATTATTATTCTTAATAATTATTATTCTATATAATATTATTATGTAATATAATAAATAATAGTGAAGGAAAAATGAATAATAAATGATATATAGAATTAAGCATTAAAAAAATTTATTTCATAAAATTATTTAATTTTTTAGTAAAAACTACCAGACCTCTTCTTCCTCAATTTCAAATTCATGGTTGATTTCGAACAATCTTCGAAATCCGAAGATGTCCACATCTCCCGAAACGTCCCATATCTCATTATTGTTATCGTGAAGCAGCTCTCGCTCCCAGCGTACCCAACGCTGGCGATGGATATTAATGAAACCACGAATTCTGATTTCGTCGAAATGTATAAAATTTGGCTGAAAAATTATACAAAAAATTTTTTTTTAATTTAAAATCTATAAAAAAATTTAAAAAATTTTAAAAATTTATAAAAAAATATTTATACACACCTGAACGTGAGGAATCCTCACCCTCACCATATTAAAAAGTTCAATTTCTCGCACTGGTACGTTATCGACCCACACCCACTATAACGTTAACAGAATGGTTAATTTAATATATATTTAAATATACAATTATGTGTGTATTGTTGCGCGCATGCCGCCCGGTATGCTTTTCAAAAATGTTACGCCCAAGTCGACAGTGAATCCATGATTTCTCTCAGAAACACTTATTCACACTCGCGCACTCACGAAAATAACGGGCGACACGCACGCAACGGTATTAGATATACATACCCCGATGGCAGGGTGAACGATTTCAATAAAATCTTCAATTCTGTGATATCTTGCC
Organism: Temnothorax ravouxi; assembly: GCA_030770255.1. NCBI lineage: Eukaryota > Metazoa > Arthropoda > Insecta > Hymenoptera > Formicidae > Temnothorax > Temnothorax ravouxi. Next base: position 15,783 of record JASTWP010000604.1, read on the forward strand.
ATTTTTTTCTTATATTCTTTGCTCGCGAACGTTTTCACAGTACTGACTGCAGAGAACTGACTGACTTTAACTGACTGCAGAGGACCAAACCAGAGCTCAGAGAAAAGTAATTAAGATAAAATATATCTAGCATTACAATAGCAAGCAAGGATTCGTTGGAGCATCGGCACCACATAGGCGAGCGTCGCCGGAGCATCACTTCACAGTTTACGATATACGATACTTTAAAATTTCAAGCGGCCAGAGTTCTATAGAACATCGCATATACGGTTTTCATTCCACTTTACGCTTCTTTCCTTTATAATAAATAATTGGGAGAATTGAAAGATAATAAACTTTTTTATCATATAAGCATTAATTTATTTATTATATCTCGCATCGTATACAATATTGTCAAAAGCATAAGCTAATAATTCGCAATCAATAATCGAATTTTTATCATAAACGCTGCGCAAGATTCTAGCTGCATCACATTTATCGGTTATACAATTTCTTCCCAAAATGGTTACAAATTGTTTAAATTTTTCACTTACGCCATGAACATTTTGGCATAGTTGAAAATACACATTCTCGACGCAATGTTCTAGTTCGAACAAGAAGAGTACGGTTGACGGTTTCATGTACAAGCTGGTGTCGCACGATGTTAATTTTACAATATCTGCGTCACGTATTTTTACGAGTTTTATAATCAGATCTTGAATCGACATCGATGAAGGTGCGGTTGACTGCAGGAGTCGTTCGATATCCGCACGTCTTTTCAATTAGCGCTGTCCACGTCGTATGAGCCAACACCATCTGATTTCCTCGGTTATCACCGAGAAGTAGTTCCACAAAGGACACAGGTCCCACGCTGATTCCAATATCCAAATATTTATAAGCTGTTGATGTCAACGCGTATCGTCTGCTGAGTATACGAACCGCGCGACGCTCCAACGAAATGCTGTAGAAAAAATAACGAAATTAGTAATTAAAAAATACAATTTATAATTTGCAATTTTATAAAATATATAAGCTTTATAAATAAACGAAAACTTACTTGTTACATTTGTTCTCGTACGATTGGAGTTTCATCATCGTGAATCGGGTACGTAATAATTCATAGCGTACTGCCACCGTTACCGCTGCTGCTGCTTCCTTCAGCGGAATACATTCTCTCGGTTATGGAGAAGCGGACCGTTGATGTAAGCGACTGATGCAAGACTGATCGTCGTTATAAAATTAATCGAATATACGCGGCAACTTCCAACACTATGATGGAGGAGGGGGAAATTAATGTTTCTGGAACGCGCAATCAGCGCTCTGAAATTTTTAGGAGAGGGGGCTAAGGTAGGATGTTTTTTTATTAAGACGTATACCCCCCCTTCCGCATGACATCAACCGCGAAACATGTTCAGACATGTTCAGACCTCTCTCGAGTTAGAATTCGTCACGTATACTTATTCTTTAATGTTGTATACTATCGACTAATGGGGGAAAGGGAAATAAAACATAGTAAAATTTACACACATACGTATAAAATTTATTTTTTAAAAAGATGACAATTCTCTCTGACGTTTCGACCACCAGTTAAATATTTTTAATACATTTTGCAACGCGCAATTCTTAACATGTTTTCCGCATCGCATAGTATTTGTAGCATCTAGAATATTCAAAGATTCGATATCTTCGTAATCCGCATCCAGAGTCTCGATGTTTAGGTTTTTTCTCGCTTTATTCTCAAGCAGATCCACCAGCCATTCTCGTTTCTGGCATCCCTTGACGTACACGAGAGTCGGCATTTCGTCGTCGTCGTCGTTGTCAGCCTCTTCCTCACCGAGCACGGCCGACGTAATTAAACGCTTCACCTTGCTGTACGGCACGTTTCCTTCTTCCCATCGTAATCCATGGTGATTGCGAATCAACCAGGAAGCGCACGATTTGTCGGATTTTGTGAGGAGACTCCACGGCATGGGGCATGTAAAGATGTAATGCGCCAGAACGACTCCGTTTCTCAGCACCGCCACCTCCTTCACGACAAATTTCATCCCGACGACGAAACCTTGCAGGTCCACGAACGTTGGTGCGAACATGAAGAGATATCTCTCTCTGTCTTCGATGCGTGAATCGAGAGGAATGACGCGCGTTTCGCGACACTCTGATTTATATCCTGCTCTCCTTTTTTTCCTCTCATAAATTTGTATCGGGAGTGAAAGAGAGAGAAAATTTTCGTCGACGTTGCCGCGAACACTCAGACTATTTTGCGCACTACGTTGGTCAACGGATTGTACTCGATCACGCGATCGTGTATGATGAGGCAGTACGCGGAGGTATTCGGCGGTACGTTCTCCATGCAATCGAATTCTATTCTGACATCCACGGTGGCGTTTTTGATGGATTCGTTTTGTCGAGAGCAATCGATGATCACGAACGGACCGTTACGTAGAAAAGTCGAAACGGTGAGACTCGGCTCGAGATATTCGTATCCGTAATAGCCCTTGCAGAAACGCGCGTACATTTCGTACAGAATCGCCCATCTGTGTTTACCAAAGTCCAAATTCAAATCGTCGTACGGATAGACTTCCGAGTTTAGGTAGAGTTTTACGTTGGTCAATTTGCAGTCGTCGAATCGGCTCGTGTCCGCGGACATGACGTTCTTCCGACCCGTTTGCAGAGCGAAGACGACGTATCGCGGTTTCTCGAGCTGAGTCGCGGTCTTAATGGCCCACGAGTGCTTGGTCGTGTTCTGCAACAGGGGATACTCGTACAGATCCCACGAACGGAAACCCATACTTAGATATCGTCCGTTTTCCAAGGTACGCAGCATCGACAGCTTGTTGACCTCGCTCAATACCACGTGAGGCATTCGCCACTGTATCTTGAGTAGTTTGACGGTAGGCTCCAACGCGAGACTTCCCATCAGACAATTGTTGTCGGTGCGCGATCGTATCAAGATTAATTCGTGACGAGCGTTGATCACCACGCGTTTGTAATCCTCGCAAAATCCCAGTAACAGGTTGAGCGGTACGCAGAAATTGAAGTATCCGTTCGGGTTATTATGTGGTTCCCAGCCCGCGTTTCGCAGGATCACGCTTCTGTCGGACGATACCGTTACGTAGTTCTTGAGCGTGCTGGTTATTCCTACGTTTCTACAGTGATCAATCTCCACACCGTCGAGTTCGTATCGAATTTCATCGAACATGAACGCGACGCAATTATTCCCCAATACCACGTTATCGGTTGGATCGGCTTGATCGCCTCGATCGGCTGCTCTGGTCACCGTCAATGTTCCTTCGACGTAGAGAAAACTTTCGCACGGCAACGTATACAGATCCTGCTGTTGTATGGGTATTCGTATCTCGTCGCTATACTCGAACGTTGTGTTGGCGTACGGGTTGTACGTGTGAGTCTCGATCTTGACGATGCGATCGTCAAAGACCGGCTCGCCTCCGATGTTAAGAATTTCAGTCATCGTTCAGATGTTTCGTACCGCGAATCCCAGAGATTGTAAAAATTTAACGTTCGATGCGTTGAGCTTCTTTCTCGTCTCTGTTTTCGTCTCTGTTTTAACGCTACCGAATGTCGATTTGATGATATCGTCGATCGTCGCAGTCGTAAAGATATTCTTATCTGTCGCGTGCTTCGAGTCGTTCAACACGAGCATGTCACACGTCGCGCGTTATCGCTGTTGCCGTCGTACGTGCAATCTGACGGTGATCTCTTCTCCTCGAAAATCGAGCAATCGTCCGTCTTGATCCGTGACGCGTATCGTTAGATCCGTAACGCTTCGCGCGATGATCGGCAGATAAATGATCTGCGCCGGCGTTTCCGATATCTTATATCCCGGTGGTACGCTCGGTGAAAATTCGTGTATCGTGTGAACACGTTTGCCGTTGCTGTACGCACCCGCGGTCACGTTACACTCCACGCGAATAATGTTTACGTTGATAATATTAATCGACGCGTCCGATTCGTGCCACTGTCCCGGCTGCAATATACGCTTCGACGAGAATCCCAGCAGCGATCCAACGTTGTTCGGTTTGTTAAAGTTCACTCTGAAAGCGCACTTGATCTCGCTCTTCATCGTATTGTAATTTGCGCGGAGCACTATCGGGTATTCCGCGGCCTCGTCTTCGTAGCCGTTCGCGCGAGCGGTCGCCTCTCGCGCGATATTCGCGACCGACGTACGATCATCGTTGGAACGATTTACGCGTCGCGGGCGTTTTCGTGAAATTTCGCGTTTCAAAAACTCATGTATGGCTCGTATCTCGTACGATCCCTCGGGAATCGTAATTTCCGTGTCATCCTCGTCGAAATAAAATTTATTGTTCGAAGAATTCACGTTTGGAATCGTGTGATAAGTCTCAAAACACGTTAGACCGAGCTCGTAGTCACCGTCGCTCAGATCCACGGCGGGAAAATAGTGCTCCGCGAGGATGCTGCTCTTCCCGGTCAGCGTGAACGTTATAGACATGTCGGTGGAAACCGTTAAGGAATACTGAGTCACCACGGCGCACCGTCAGACTTTAAATTAGCGTCGATCGTCCGGAGAAATCGCAGGCACAATTGTCCACAGATGTTCTGATCGTATCGCTGATAAGACGTGCAATTGTACTCAATCTTCGACCGCCGAAAGAATTGGTGCGATATTTCGGGTCGAGCGTGACGAAGATTGAGTACAATTGCACGTCTTATCAGCGATACGATCAGAACATCTGTGGACAATTGTGCCTGCGATTTCTCCGGACGATCGACGCTAATTTAAAGTCTGACGGTGCGCCGTGGTGACTCAGTATTCCTTAACGGTTTCCACCGACATGTCTATAACGTTCACGCTGACCGGGAAGAGCAGCATCCTCGCGGAGCACTATTTTCCCGCCGTGGATCTGAGCGACGGTGACTACGAGCTCGGTCTAACGTGTTTTGAGACTTATCACACGATTCCAAACGTGAATTCTTCGAACAATAAATTTTATTTCGACGAGGATGACACGGAAATTACGATTCCCGAGGGATCGTACGAGATACGAGCCATACATGAGTTTTTGAAACGCGAAATTTCACGAAAACGCCCGCGACGCGTAAATCGTTCCAACGATGATCGTACGTCGGTCGCGAATATCGCGCGAGAGGCGACCGCTCGCGCGAACGGCTACGAAGACGAGGCCGCGGAATACCCGATAGTGCTCCGCGCAAATTACAATACGATGAAGAGCGAGATCAAGTGCGCTTTCAGAGTGAACTTTAACAAACCGAACAACGTTGGATCGCTGCTGGGATTCTCGTCGAAGCGTATATTGCAGCCGGGACAGTGGCACGAATCGGACGCGTCGATTAATATTATCAACGTAAACATTATTCGCGTGGAGTGTAACGTGACCGCGGGTGCGTACAGCAACGGCAAACGTGTTCACACGATACACGAATTTTCACCGAGCGTACCACCGGGATATAAGATATCGGAAACGCCGGCGCAGATCATTTATCTGCCGATCATCGCGCGAAGCGTTACGGATCTAACGATACGCGTCACGGATCAAGACGGACGATTGCTCGATTTTCGAGGAGAAGAGATCACCGTCAGATTGCACGTACGACGGCAACAGCGATAACGCGCGACGTGTGACATGCTCGTGTTGAACGACTCGAAGCACGCGACAGATAAGAATATCTTTACGACTGCGACGATCGACGATATCATCAAATCGACATTCGGTAGCGTTAAAACAGAGACGAAAACAGAGACGAGAAAGAAGCTCAACGCATCGAACGTTAAATTTTTACAATCTCTGGGATTCGCGGTACGAAACATCTGAACGATGACTGAAATTCTTAACATCGGAGGCGAGCCGGTCTTTGACGATCGCATCGTCAAGATCGAGACTCACACGTACAACCCGTACGCCAACACAACGTTCGAGTATAGCGACGAGATACGAATACCCATACAACAGCAGGATCTGTATACGTTGCCGTGCGAAAGTTTTCTCTACGTCGAAGGAACATTGACGGTGACCAGAGCAGCCGATCGAGGCGATCAAGCCGATCCAACCGATAACGTGGTATTGGGGAATAATTGCGTCGCGTTCATGTTCGATGAAATTCGATACGAACTCGACGGTGTGGAGATTGATCACTGTAGAAACGTAGGAATAACCAGCACGCTCAAGAACTACGTAACGGTATCGTCCGACAGAAGCGTGATCCTGCGAAACGCGGGCTGGGAACCACATAATAACCCGAACGGATACTTCAATTTCTGCGTACCGCTCAACCTGTTACTGGGATTTTGCGAGGATTACAAACGCGTGGTGATCAACGCTCGTCACGAATTAATCTTGATACGATCGCGCACCGACAACAATTGTCTGATGGGAAGTCTCGCGTTGGAGCCTACCGTCAAACTACTCAAGATACAGTGGCGAATGCCTCACGTGGTATTGAGCGAGGTCAACAAGCTGTCGATGCTGCGTACCTTGGAAAACGGACGATATCTAAGTATGGGTTTCCGTTCGTGGGATCTGTACGAGTATCCCCTGTTGCAGAACACGACCAAGCACTCGTGGGCCATTAAGACCGCGACTCAGCTCGAGAAACCGCGATACGTCGTCTTCGCTCTGCAAACGGGTCGGAAGAACGTCATGTCCGCGGACACGAGCCGATTCGACGACTGCAAATTGACCAACGTAAAACTCTACCTAAACTCGGAAGTCTATCCGTACGACGATTTGAATTTGGACTTTGGTAAACACAGATGGGCGATTCTGTACGAAATGTACGCGCGTTTCTGCAAGGGCTATTACGGATACGAATATCTCGAGCCGAGTCTCACCGTTTCGACTTTTCTACGTAACGGTCCGTTCGTGATCATCGATTGCTCTCGACAAAACGAATCCATCAAAAACGCCACCGTGGATGTCAGAATAGAATTCGATTGCATGGAGAACGTACCGCCGAATACCTCCGCGTACTGCCTCATCATACACGATCGCGTGATCGAGTACAATCCGTTGACCAACGTAGTGCGCAAAATAGTCTGAGTGTTCGCGGCAACGTCGACGAAAATTTTCTCTCTCTTTCACTCCCGATACAAATTTATGAGAGGAAAAAAAGGAGAGCAGGATATAAATCAGAGTGTCGCGAAACGCGCGTCATTCCTCTCGATTCACGCATCGAAGACAGAGAGAGATATCTCTTCATGTTCGCACCAACGTTCGTGGACCTGCAAGGTTTCGTCGTCGGGATGAAATTTGTCGTGAAGGAGGTGGCGGTGCTGAGAAACGGAGTCGTTCTGGCGCATTACATCTTTACATGCCCCATGCCGTGGAGTCTCCTCACAAAATCCGACAAATCGTGCGCTTCCTGGTTGATTCGCAATCACCATGGATTACGATGGGAAGAAGGAAACGTGCCGTACAGCAAGGTGAAGCGTTTAATTACGTCGGCCGTGCTCGGTGAGGAAGAGGCTGACAACGACGACGACGACGAAATGCCGACTCTCGTGTACGTCAAGGGATGCCAGAAACGAGAATGGCTGGTGGATCTGCTTGAGAATAAAGCGAGAAAAAACCTAAACATCGAGACTCTGGATGCGGATTACGAAGATATCGAATCTTTGAATATTCTAGATGCTACAAATACTATGCGATGCGGAAAACATGTTAAGAATTGCGCGTTGCAAAATGTATTAAAAATATTTAACTGGTGGTCGAAACGTCAGAGAGAATTGTCATCTTTTTAAAAAATAAATTTTATACGTATGTGTGTAAATTTTACTATGTTTTATTTCCCTTTCCCCCATTAGTCGATAGTATACAACATTAAAGAATAAGTATACGTAACGAATTCTAACTCGAGAGAGGTCTGAACATGTCTGAACATGTTTCGCGGTTGATGTCATGCGGAAGGGGGGGTATACGTCTTAATAAAAAAACATCCTACCTTAGCCCCCTCTCCTAAAAATTTCAGAGCGCTGATTGCGCGTTCCAGAAACATTAATTTCCCCCTCCTTCATCATAGTGTTGGAAGTTGCCGCGTATATTCGATTAATTTTATAACGACGATCAGTCTTGCATCAGTCGCTTACATCAACGGTCCGCTTCTCCATAACCGAAAGAATGTATTCCGCTGAAGGAAGCAGCAGCAGCAGCGGTGGCAGACGCATGAATTATTACGTACCCATTCACGATGATGAAACTCCATCGTACGAGAACAAATGTAACAAGTAAGTTTTCGTTTTTTTATAAAGCTTTATATTTTTTAAAATTGCAAATTATAAATTGTTTTTTTTAAATTACTAATTTCGTTATTTTTTTACAGCATTTCGTTGGAGCGTCGCGCGGTTCGTATACTCAGCAGACGATACGCGTTGACATCAACAGCTTATAAATATTTGGATATTGGAATCAGCGTGGGACCTGCGTCCTTTGTGGAACTACTTCTCGGTGATAACCGAGGAAATCAGATGGTGTTGGCTCATACGACGTGGACAGCGCTAATTGAAAAACGTGCGGATATCGAACGACTCCTGCAGTCAACCGCACCTTCATCGATGTCGATTCGAGATCTGATTATAAAACTCGTAAAAATACGTGACGCAGATATTGTAAAATTAACATCGTGCGACACCAGCTTGTACATGAAACCGTCAACCGTACTCTTTTTGTTAGAGCTAGAACATTGCGTCGAGAATGTGTATTTTCAACTATGCCAAAATGTTCATGGCGTAAGTGAAAAATTTAAACAATTTGTAACCATTTTGGGAAGAAATTGTATAACCGATAAATGTGATGCAGCTAGAATCTTGCGCAGCGTTTATGATAAAAATTCGATTATTGATTGCGAATTATTAGCTTATGCTTTTGACAATATTGTATACGATGCGAGATATAATAAATAAATTAATGCTTATATGATAAAAAAGTTTATTATCTTTCAATTCTCCCAATTATTTATTATAAAGGAAAGAAGCGTAAAGTGGAATGAAAACCGTATATGCGACGTTCTATAGAACTCTGGCCGCTTGAAATTTAAAGTATCGTATATCGTAAACTGTGAAGTGATGCTCCGGCGATGCTCGCCTATGTGGTGTCGATGCTCCAACGAATCCTTGCTTGCTATTGTAATGCTAGATATATTTTATCTTAATTGCTTTTCTCTGAGCTCTGGTTTGGTCCTCTGCAGTCAGTTAAAGTCAGTCCTCTGCAGTCAGTACTGTGAAAACGTTCGCGAGCAAAGAATATAAGAAAAAAATGGCAAGATATCACAGAATTGAAGATTTTATTGAAATCGTTCACCCTGCCATCGGGGTATGTATATCTAATACCGTTGCGTGCGTGTCACCCGTTATTTTCGTGAGTGCGCGAGTGTGAATAAGTGTGAGAGAGAAATCCGAAGAGTCACGGATTCACTGTCGACCTAGGTGTAACATTTTTTGAAAAGCATACCGGGCGGCATGCGCGCAACAATTCACATAACTGTATAAAAATAAAAATTAACTATTTTTTTATCTTGTAGTGGATATGGGTCGATAACGTACCAGTGCGCGAAATTGAACTTTTTAATATGGTGAGGGTGAGGATTCCTCACGTTCTGGTGTGCATAAATATTTTTTTATAGATTTTTAAAATTTTTAAAATTTTTTTATAGATTTTAAATTAAAAAAAAATTTTTTGTATAATTTTTCAGCCAAATTTTATATATTTCGACGAAATCAGAATTCGTGGTTTCATCAATATTCATCGACAGCGTTGGGTACGCTGGGAGCGTGAGCTGCTTCACGACAACAATGAAGAAATATGGGACGTTTCGGGAGATGTGGACGTCTTCGGATTTCGAAAATTGTTCCAAATCGAAGACGAATTCGATGTTGAAGAAGAAGAAGTATGGTGATTTTTACTAAAAATTAAATAATTTTATGAAATAAATTTTTTTAATGCTTAATTCTATATATCATTTATTATTCATTTTTCCTTCACTATTATTTATTATATTACATAATAATATTATATAGAATAATAATTATTAAGAATAATAATAATAATTATTAAGTGAAATCCGCGCGAGGGAGAGGACACGCGAACGAGAAACGCGCGAAGAAAAGATAACGCGAACCGGGGGGGGGGGAGAAACCGCGCGCGAGAGAAAGAGAACGCGAACGAGAAGCGCGCGTAGGGGGGATATACAACGGGGGACAGGAGCGAGAGAGAGACCGCGCGCGCGAGGAAAAGAGAACGCGAACGAGAAGAGCGCGCGAACGGGGAAGAGACAACGGAGGACGGGAGCGAGAGAGACCGCGCGCGAGAAAAAGAGAACGCGAACGAGAAGAGCGTGTGAACGGGGAAGAGACAACGGAGGACGGGAGCGAGAGAGACCGCGCGCGAGGAAAAAACGTGAACGAGAAGCGCGCGCGAACCGGGGAGAGACAACGAGGGTCGGGAGCGAGCGCGCTGTGTGACGTCACGCGGACTGACGTGATCGTTGGACCCCCATCCTCCCCGGCGCACCGAAAACGTAAACGCGGTGTTGGTGGATAAAATTCCAGCAGACGAACGTAATACCCCGCGCCGAAAACGCAAACGTCCCCTCCTCCTCCCCCTCCTCCTCGCCCTAAAACGCGGACACCATCCCCCTCCCCCTCCCCTCCCCCTCGGCGGCACCCCCTTTGTCAACGATATGTTTATTAACATGTCTCGACGCGCTCGCCGACCACCCCCCCCCTCCCCCCCCCTCACCTTAAAACGCTGACACCATCCCCCTCCCCCTCCCCCTCGGCGGCACCCCTTTGTCAATGATATGTTTATAAATATTTTATAAACAACATGTCCCAACGCGCTCGCCGACACCTCCCCTCCCCCTCCCCCTCCCCCTCACCCCCCCCCCACCCCCTCGCCCCTCGCCCCACGCCCTCGAGTTCCCCCCCCGCCCCGCTCCCCCCTCGGAGCTCCCGGAGCGGTTAGCCCATTTATATCCTACTGTTCGTTGCTGTTCGTCGCCGTCGTTAATTAATCGTTGCCTCTCTTCACTCGTCGCTTTTCGATAGTCGTTTCTGCTGAACCGTTTGTCCATTGTTGTTTGTGGTCGCGTCTGATTCAACAATATTTGCACGTCGAAGCTTGTTCACCGCAGCCTGTAACACTCGCACGTCCTTCTCGAACGCAGTCAGCTTCTCGTCTGACTCTTTTCGTTGATCTGTCAAACTTTTAACACACTGATCCACGTACAGTTTGTTAACCGCGTCATCGTCAGTCTCAGGTTGCGCTACACGACAAATCTTTCGCGTTCAAAACGTCTTCGACCCATCAAAACTCTGCGTAAGGTAATGGCTTACACATCGCCCAACCGTACAAGTTGTTGACATCGAAGTACATTAGGTACGACGACGGTTTCGATGAATCGTACGACTGCATGTACTTGTTGTTGGCCTGCGCGTATCTGTTTGAACACTGACTCAGGCCACCGCGTATACCACGTTCGATAAACATAACCATGTCAATGTCGGTCAGCAGTTTGAAATCGATACACGTATGTTTCAACATGGCGTCCCACGTAAAGCCTGGTAAAATGTAGTAGTACGCGGGATCAAGTCCGTAACTCGCGACGCAGCTGTCGCGGAAATTTTCAAACACGTCGGCCAACAACAAGACATCGGTTTTTAGGTATAAATCGCTGTATTCGCCCAGGGTTCGAACGGAGAATCGCTGCCATACGTTCGCGGCGTGCGCGTAATCGCTCTCGGATACGGTGTCACCGGTCAAGGAACTGTAAAATAAATCGCGCGGCGGTAAACACGTATCCTCCAGCTTTTCGACGCTGTCTACGTATTCGTATGAAAAGACACCTTTTCGCGTCAATAATTTGAAATCGTCGTCGGATAACGTGTAAAAATTTGAACGTATAATTTCTAACTTATCATTATCTAGGAAGGATACCAATTTTGCGAGACTTGCGCTCAGAAATTTGTACGAGTCGATGAATCTTAATTTTATATCGTTTCGCGAATCTGATATTTCCGCGGTGTCTTTCACATGTTTAGTAAATGAGATGTACTTTTCTTTTGTTATAGGCAGTACATCAATCTTGCCTTCGAACCCGGCAGCTATCTTCTTGATAATGAAATGCGCGTCGTAACCCGACAGATTGTGGAATATTACTGGGATGAAGTGAGAATCCTTATAATTCAGATTACACGTCGAGTGTGCCGGACGAGCTGCTCGACGAATTCCGCGCATTGCAGCGTTCATGTGAAATATTCACCCAACGTAGCGACTTGGTCGGACAGCTCCAATAGATTGCATTCGGTTTGCTCGAATTGCTCCATGTTTTATCTATTCAGATTGTTCATCAGATTCAGGTTGTTCATCACCACAAATTCGACGCACATTCCATATTGTAGAATTGTCGATTACGTCACACTCTTTGAAGGGGCACTTGCACACGCACCACTCGTTGACATTCGCCGCAATCCTTAATCATCGGGGCGGGACCGTCGATGTGCGTTCGCTGTCACGGTTGATTGTAATGTTCGTCGCGGCGAACGCTACTGCGGCTCGACGCGCTTCATCCCTCGTTATATACCCTTTGCTTTCTCTCTCGCTCCAACTGATTTTTTGAAATATCTTTTCCTTTGTCTCGCGTACTGCGTCGTAAAAAATAGCGCAAAATTGTTTAGTCTACGCGATAACACCCCCTTTTTCCCAAAAATGTTGTTTACGACAAACATGTTCCAACAGGTTCGATGCATTATCGGGTATCATTGTGTCGATGCTGTCATTTCTCCCTTTGTTTTTTACGTACTGCGTAGATTGTTTTTAAGTATAAATCATACTATATTTTTTTTGCGCGCATTTTTATTCGAGCCGTATATGCGACGTCCGCCAAAACTCCGGCTGCTTGAATTTGCAATCAAATATCGCATATCATAACATAGAAGCGAGGCACCGATGTTCTGGCGGACATCGGCGCTCACAGGTGTAATGCGAGACGTATTGCGACTATCAGTTTTATACACCGCCATTATATTTTTTTCTCTGGCGACTTCTGCAACCGTCATTGAGTTCAGTCTCGTCGAGTCCGCGCAAAGTGTTACACGTACATATTTTTTATAAGTTCTTTGTGTATGAACGTGTTTTTTTTTGTGTTTGGGTGATTAAACTAAGTTTCTTGCGATGTCTCCGCGCAAACCTCGTGTACCTAAAGACATAGAAGGCAGTGAAATTTTGGGGGGGCCCGACGCTCCCCAGTTTGAAGATGCTATAGAGGCGTTTAAAGGCGCTGCTTCCGCGCCCCGGCTTCCGTTTGGGGGCACGATATCCGCGCCCGGCCGCGCGCGGGAGGACCTGTTCCGCCTGATGGGGGCCCGATTTCCCCTCGCGGATGAGGCGCTTCCGTTTGGGGAAACGATATTCGCGCCCGGCCGCGCGCGGGGGGACCTGTTCCGCTTGATGGGAGCCCGATTTCCTCTCGCGGATGAGGCGCTGATTGCCTACGCGAACCGCGTACGCGAACGCAAACGTGAACGCAAACGCGGACCCGCGGACCCTTCCCGCGCGGACCCGCGACGCGACTGCGGCGAACGTAAACGCGAACGCGGACCCACGGACCCCTCCCGCGCGGACCCGCGGCGCGACCGCGGCGAACGCGAACGCGGATTTCTCCCGCACGGACTCGCGGCGCGAACCAGCGGCGCGGGTGAGTTATCCCGGTGAGTCATCCCGGTGAGTCATCACGGTGAGTCATCCAGGTGAGTCATCACGGTGGTATGCCAAGGTCACCCCCTCCCCCTTTTCCTCGTAATCCGATAACCCTGTGTAACCCAACACTCCCTCCCCCTCCCCTTGCAATACCCGATACCCTTGTGTAACCCGATACCCCTCCCCCTCCCACCCGCGAAATCTAATATTCCTGTGTAATCCGACACTCCCTTCCCCCTCACCTCCCTTCGTAATCCGATACCCCCTCTTTCTCACCCTCTCACCCCCGCGTAATCCAATACCCCCCCTCCCTCACCCCCCTTCGGAGCCCCGGAGTGAAACTCCCATATATACACTACTATGATCCTCTTTGATTTCAGGGCGTTTGATACGGTTCCTCATTTGCGACTACTTACTAAAGTCAAAGAGATCGGCTTTTCCGATGCTGTTATTCTCAATTGGATTTTTTCATATTTAACTGGCCGTTTTTAAGCTATAGTTAACAATGCTGGAAATCTGTCTAATAGGCTATCCACTCATCTGTGGTTCCTCAGGGCTCTGTGATCGGACCACTGTTATTCTCCTTTTATATTAACGACATATGTAAAGTCTTGTTTTATGTGTTTCATATGATATTTGCTGACAATATTAAGATCTACCAAAAAACCCTTAAAATTGAGTGTAATTTCGGACCGCCAATTGAAATGATGGTTAACCTTCAAATAATAGTTAACCTTCAATTAATGGTTAACCTTCAATTAATGGTTAATTTTCAATTGATGGTTAACCTTCAATTAATGGTTAATCTTTAAAAATGACGGTATAAATAAACCAACAATGACATAAACAGTTTGGTGATTTAAATTTAATTTAATTGATCACCAATCAATCTCACTGTCGACTATTCTGTTAAGGGTCGACAGGAGTAACACTACCGACCTTTGTCGGGTTGCTTAGCTGCGAGTCCGTATTTTATTTATTATAAATTTTTTAAGAGCCAAAATGGAAAATCCGGCTATGTACCAGCTTGCGGCTGATCTTACTGATTAAAACGAGCATAAGTTTAATGAGATTCGTTACTTAATTTGGCTAAACTTTGGGATAAGCCGTTCCTAAGCAGCTTTGCAGCTCTAAGCAAGCCTGCAAAGCTGCTTAGGAACGGCTATCCCAAAGTTTAGCCAAATTAATTAACGAATCTCATTAAACTTATGCTCGTTTTAATCAGTAAGATCAGCCGCAAGCTGGTACATAGCCGGATTTTCCATTTTGGCTCTTAAAAAATTTATAATAAATAAAATACGGACTCGCAGCTAAGCAACCCGACAGAGGTCGGTAGTGTTACTCCTGTCGACCCTTAATGTTTCTCTGTCACGTTATCCTGAAATTTGACACAGAATTTAACACAGACAGTGACAAACTTCGCATAACGTTGCGACATTTAGTTAAAACAAAACCACTTTTAATTGGCTTTACGGATTTGCACAAATTTGGTCTAGAATTAAAGTACGCACAAAAATGTAGAGGACTAGATCGGTTTTAACTTCCAAAACAAAAAAAATTAAAAATTTGGGCACATAGAGCTGTCACTGACGACAATATTTGGTTATACAAAAATACTGCAGTTTATATATACAAAATGAGAATCTAGCCCTCTAGGGAAAACATTGAAGAACAATATCGGGCAATTACAACTACGATAGAAGTCTAGAAAAAAAGTGTCATTGTTTTAATTTTTATACATGCAAATATACATGCGGAATGACAAGAAGAGCAGTATGGCATGTAGCGAGAGATGGCGCAGCAATCGAACAACGACAGATGCCACTCGTTAGACAAGAGCAGATATAGGCCGGTAATATAAAAAATGATAAAAAACGAATTAAAACGGAATTAAAAATGTTTGACATTATCGACATCGAGGAGAAGTTTGGCCTTTACTATAGAATCCCCTTAAATGTTATCGACTTGAAATTTTAACTAAAAATAGAGTATGAATGTAGCTTTTGATCCACTGAAGTCTCGTTTTGACAGTGTTACTAGTTGTTGAGAAAAAAATTTAGTCTCATTACCTTTTAAACAGACCACATATATATCTATATATATGTATAGGCCGGGTGAGGCATCTAAAACAGGCCACCTGAATAACTCACCCGCTTGTGGCGAAAAAAAATGCATCAGACCAATTTTGCTTGGTCTCAAGGGAGACATAATCCGAGGTCAATAGTTTTCTCGTAGGTGGAGATGTGGAAGAGATGCAAAGGTCAACCTTTTTTTTTTTTTTTTTAGAATTGTATGATTTTTTTACACAATATGATTCCTCTAGTTGTTTTGCATATAAAAGTATCAAAATAGAGTTGTCAAAAAATGAATAAATTACAAGATATTTTATATTTTATTCTGGCACATTTTGACATGAAGTATAAAATATCTTATAAACTATTCATTTTTCGGTAAATGTACCTTAACACTTTTATGTACAGAATAATAGGATAAATCAATTGGTGTAAAGAAAACACATTGTTGCTTTGCAAAAAATTATGCAATTTGTAATATGCAACTACATGTCTTTTTTGCAGAGCAACAATGTATTTTCTTTACATTATTACTGTATTATTCATACTTATCGTATTGGGGTATCATTATTATATACATTATATATGGAAGAAATGGGCGACTGATCAATCTTATGCCCAGGACCATCAGGTTATCCGATTTTTGGGATGGGCTCACGAGGTAAGTTAAAGTTTTTCATTTTTAAACGTTTTCCTTAATTTGTATACATATAGGGTAGATAGGTTCATTGTGTACAGGGGTGTGTACACAATAAACCGAGCTATTTTTAACAATAAACCACATGTTTTATACAGTGAATTGTTAGTGTTATTTTAGTTTTACTATATTTTAAAATGTTTATTTGGGAAAGAGATAATTATAAGACATGATAAGTAAGATTAGAATAGTATGACTTTAAATTAAAGCTAACTTAATTATATATGTTATGTTTTCATTATTTGAAGCTTACAATCAAAATTATTATTTTTAATTAGACTTTATCTTACTTAGATTATTATTTATTGTAACAACTAGTCAATTTAATAAGACTTATAACACAGATAACTGTAGTAAAAACCAAAATAATTCATTGTAGACCATATAACATTTTTTATGATAATCTTCAAAAAATACGGTAAAATAATGCATAATAGAAGAAAGTTGCTTACAGAATTATAAAGCCAAATATACACACAAAATTATAGAATAATAAAAAAAAATAGATATAACAACAATGATTCAGAGAATCTAAGGATCAGAAATCACATTGCGTCAACACCCGCGAGAGCCATCGCAATGCTTTGTTTTAATTAAACAGTCGGATTCCCATAGTCCGTGCCAGTTCTGAGCTGAGCGTTGAATGGCGGCCGAAGAGGACGACCGCGACGGCTTGCGCCGCCGCGGAAGCCTCGCAGCAAGAAAGATCCGCGGGAGGCCAAGGCACGGGACCGAGCTCGGATCCCCGGGACCGGCGCGAGAACGTCGATCGGTTCATTTCGCCCAGGCCCGGCACGTCAGCCAGACCCGCTTCCCGACCAAGCCCGACACGCCCCGCTCCTCAGAGCCAATCCTTATTCCAAAGTTACGGATCCAATTTGCCGACTTCCCTTACCTACATTAGTCTATCGACTAGAGGCTCTTTACCTTGGAGACCTGCTGCGGATATGGGTACGAACCGGCGCGACACCTCCACGTGGCCCTCTCCTGGATTTTCAAGGTCCGAGGGGAAGATCCGGACACCGCCGCAACTGCGGTGCTCTTCGCGTTCCAAACCCTATCTCCCTGCTAGAGGATTCAGAGAAATGATCTTTCTCCCATAGATTCAACGTCTTTCTTACTTGTTGAAGGTCCTGACTCCTCCATTATTTTTGTTGTTAAACTCTTACAATTCGTAGGAACAGCTAGCACTAACTGACGCGACGCTCACTCTGCTTATGACGCTCGTCGAAAGATTTCGTCAGAAGTAACGGTTGTAGCTTACGTCACAAAGGGATATAGTTTGGAGGGGGACTCACCACAAAAAGCGTTCAAGAAAGAAAAATACGTTCTTTATTCGAAATAAGTCTGACAAAAAATTCTCATCTCGTTTCAAAAGTGCTCCAACTTACAATTAATCATTGTCCTCAAATTTATTTGTAACGTTTGAAGCAGCGAGAAATAATTATTATTAATTACTGTGTATTGAAAACATTTTGTAAAGGTAAGGTAAGCATTTCCCTTTATTTTGCTTATTTCTTGTTAAAATTATTAAATTTATTTATTTTGCTTCAATTTAACATTTTTATTATTAATGCTAATAAAGAAAAAAAATAAAGTAAAAAAAATTTGCAAAAGATCAACGGGAATCGAACCCGGGCCGGCGGCGTAGCAGCCGCGCGCCTTAGCTGCGCGGCTACGCCGCTTCGTCGAAGCTCTGCGCTAGCGAACCGGTAGACTAACGTCGCAAAATTTCCACGAATTTTTATCTCGAAAACGGCTGAGAGTTGCGCGCTAGCGCTTTACTATATTTTACTGTTAGTGAAGGGTTATTATAGGAATAAGTTTCATTCAGATCCGTTTCCCGGTCCTCGCGCTCTCCCTTGTAAGATCTTTCTTTCAGTTCCGTACCCCCTCAAATCGCATTCGGTCCGATCCTAGGTAATAGGGAGTAAAATTTTTGACCTAAAAAGAAACCGATGATCGCACCGCTCACGGAAGGTGTCCTAGCGTCCTTATGGACGTTGACCCATCCTGAGCCGCCGACAGGTGCGTTCGACTCGCGGCACGCGCCTCAGTGCGTGTACCTGCGAAAGATAAAGGGTGCATTCCGTTTCATGCATAATGCGCATAATGTATCATTTATCCTTGTTGTTCACCAAATGTTAAACAAGAATAAATGATGCATTATGTGCATCATCCATGAAACGGAATGCACCCAAGTTCAGTACCTGTTACTGTCCTTCCATACCCTCACCCCTCTGGTTAGCCTTTCCTTCGCTTCCCAGTTTTACCTGAATCCTGGAGTTTGGACGTAACATCTATAAACATATAGAAATCCCCGGGTTTGGACGTAACAATACATCAAAACAACAAAATAGAAGCAAAAATTTTAATTAATATTATTGATACAGGATTGTATCAGAAATTAAATAAATATCACTGTTAAGAAAGTAGAAAAACATTTATTAAAAGTATTGCAAAATCTGTCATACTTAAATAGATGTATAAAATAAGCCTTTATATCCCAGCGCATTCTTAATGTATTACAAGATAAAATTTGTAAATACATATTGGCAACACGTTGGTACATTTGTATAAATTATAAAAAAAAGTATTAAAATGTTGTACTCATGTAGATTATCGCCGAGAGAAAACGTTTTCACGAACGCCCTAATGCAATGGTCGATTCTTGATAATCTTCTCATAGCAGTTTATCGAAAAGGTCTTGTAACTGAGTGAGATATCAGGAAAAAAATTGTAATAGATATATATACCATTTAGTCCTAGATCACGTAATTGTATATGCTATTACTTTTTTGAACTATTTTATATGACCATATTAGGTTACAAAAATTACGTATCAAATTCTATAAGTCAGCAATACTCAACTTCAAATAAAGACAATAATAGTTCCTGTAATAAATAATTACACTTGAAGTTCGTGGATTATTTGAAGTGTTACGTCCTGCGAACTCCACGATTTCCCTTTTTCGCGGAAATTCCTACGCGCCTAAAATAGCCCTTACGAAAAAGTAGTACTGGCAATCAGTACTCAGTACTGAGTGATGAGTACTCGTAGTATTGAGAGTATTAGTATGTTAATACTCATGAATACTGCAGAATGGTCAGTACTGTGTCTGTCAGTGCTTACAGTACTGGCAGTACTACGAGCAATAATACTCATTAGTACTTCAAAGTATTGAAGTGGTCAGTACTTTATCAGATTAATATTCGGAGTACTATCATGATAGTACTGCCAGTACTGTAAGAATTAATAAACACAGTACTGACTAAGGCCTAGGCCTTAAGATTAAGATAAGTAAACTGAGCACGGACGGTTATTGATCGGCGAGTGAGCTTTGATCTCCTCACATTCTTTTTTTTTACAACTATTTATTTGGCTAGGCGACACAAAGCGACCTCCCAGAATAAACTACCAACAGACGGGGCATACGTGATCGGATTTTTATCAACTTTGTCTGGCCCATAAGCCCGGCGACACGACGCGCCAAAAGGGGCCTTAATCCCAGACGGAGTTGATAAAGATCTTTATTGCATCAAGCAAGCTTAAAATTGCTCGTACGATGTTTTCGACAAGCAGAGATAAAAAGCCTAGGAGTGTCTGTAAATACACGTAGCAAAAGTTTCTGTTTGCGTCTAAGATTGGGAGGTATGCATCGTCTGTCGATATACAAATAGAGTCGCGAGATAAATAAAAACCCCAATAAAAGAGAAATCGGCGATAGCCGAAAAATAAGATGAGTCACTGGAAGAATCGATGGGTTACACCCTCAATAAGGCAGTGGGGGCCTACGAGGGGACTCACCAATGGAAAACCGGAAAAATCGAAAACCGTCTCTAGTCTTCTAGAATAGGCGAAAATTTAGAGTCTACCTCTTGGGCGAGAGAAACATCTCGCCCAATAAGAAATTCCTTAAACAATAATTAGAAGAATCCCCACCAACCAAAAGTCCCAAAAATGAAAACCAGACACACCCCACATGAAATTTACCTCTTTCATTCCCTACATTTTCCTATATAAATCCTGACATTGCGGCACTCGCTTTCTTCTTCTTGGACTTCAGTCTCTCAAGGAACTTAAGCTTCAGTCAACCTCAACAGTTTTCTATTTCTTAAGTTGTAAACTATTAAGTTGTGCGCGCTAAAATTACAAGTGCACACCAAGGAGCCGGGAACTATCAGATCCAGCTAGTTCAACTACTTCTCATTTCACTCCAACTTGATCAGCGTCAAGTAGTAAGTCCTGTGTACATATATATGTATATACATACATGTCGGTTCCTTTCTTTATACATTCTCGCGTACGGGAAGTCTCTCGGTCAAACATTAAACTTTAATCTTTCCAACCCCCACTTCTCTTCACTGAGTTCACTCTAGCTGAGTTATCAGTAGATTCGGAGTAACCTTCTCTTATTGCCTTGATGTTAGCCGATTCGTTGGTAGACTCGAAATATTTATTGTTTTGAGCTAGCTGACTCGGTGGACTCGAGGTATCTATTGCTTTGAGCTAACTAATTTGGTGGACTCAAGGTACCTTACTTTGACGTTAGCCGAATCGTTGGTGGACTCGAGGTATCTTACTTTGACGTTAGCCGATTCGTTGGTGAGATATCTATTGCTTTGAGCTAACTGACTCGGTGGACTCGAGGTATCTATTACCTTGATGTTGGCCGACTCGTTGGTGGACTTGAGGTATTCCTTCGATTTCTTTCCAAAACCCGAGGTGACTTCCCCGCAGTTGGCCGACTTCAATATTTAACCATCCACCAACTTGTAGTGGATCCGGCCGGTCCCACCCACAAAAAATCGCGAAACGCCGCGAGGCACAAACGGCGTCGTCAAAACAAGCGGGCGCGAAAGGAGATCGAAAACCAAGGATCGGAATTCCCCTGGGAACAAGATAACGCCGGTCCTCCGCGACTCGCCACTCCGCCGCCTTGTTCATCACACCAGAATCGCCCCGTTATCGCACCTTCTCGCCCTGTTGTCCTACCGTGTCGGCCTATTGCCGAACATTCTCGCCCTCTCTGTCGCGTGGCTCCTTTTCGCGTAGTCCCTGTCAACCCCGATCCAGCCCGCTTCCTAGAACCTCCCTTTCCCCTCCTTTTCCCGAAGTCCGTCCCCGACCTCCTCGACCGCCACGACTCTCGATTTCGAGGAAATAGGCGATCCCGAGATCGCCCATAACCTTAGATTAATAACTATAGAAATAAACTTCATTTATTTTAATTCTCATCTGTCTTAACTTCATTAATTTACATGTATACACGACACGTTAATTTCAAGTCCGACTTAATTTAGTTTTCAAATACACACATACAACACCTAGCTAAATTCATGTAATCGCATTCTGATTTTAATTGTAATAATAGCGGGCAGGATGTTCATTTTCAAGTAGGTTTTCCCTTAAAGATCGTTTCCGACCACCCCCTATGTAACACCCGCAAGAAATACACACACATGTTACACTTACATGTCATACATTTACCCTTCATCTGAATTTATTTATTATTTGTACGATTGCCTGATTCTCTTTACTCAATTCTATGTTAATTTGTAATAAATGTTCTATGTATTTTTAAGATGAACTCAATGTTCCTTTCATTAAATTAAGACCTCACCCTCAGTACCATCCCCCTCTCGAAATTGCACGAGGTCCGATCCTAAGTTAAAGGGATTGAATTCCCTGACTCGAAAAAGGACCGACGATCGCACCGCTCACGGAAGGCGTCCTACCGTCTTTACGGACGTTGACCCTTCCTGAGCCATCGAAAGTGCGCTCGGCTCGCGCCACACGCCTCAGAGCTTGTACCTGCGAGCGATATTCTTAAGCGTCTTGTTGCGTCCTTCCTTACCCCGACCCCCTGGTTAGCCTTTCCCTTGCTTCCCAGTTTTTCTTACCCTAATCCCGGGGCTGGACGTAACAGAAGAATCTGCGAATGTATGCTGATCTAGTACTTCGCCCAGCTCACATTAAAATTCCAGCATTAATAGAAAAAATTTTTTTTAACTTTTGTTCCCAAATTGTTAATAATGTGGGGTGCAGTAGCGATCAGTTACCTTTTGCTCTTATGCATTGTCTTTAATAGTGGAGATGCCTTATATTTTGTCAACGAAAATATTTTTCACGTATCGCAACAGGATGAATACAAAAAATTGTAATTTTGCATAAAACATATAATACCACATAGGTGTAATGTCACAATACGTACCAATAGTTCCAGAATGGTTGAATATAGGAAAAACCAAGGACAAAAGTTACGCGAAATAAACATAACAAATGCAATTATTTAAAACCTATCGTTTCTGTACGAATCTGTCCGCTGCTATATATCGTGTTTTAAATGTCCCTTCCACCTCAGTAACTCCCGAACTCAATAATGAAAGATTATGCGTTTATTATGTCGACGCCATAAAAACACAGCCAAAGTAAGTGTTACGTCATGTGGACTCCACAATTTCCCTTTTCCAGAAATTTCCTAAAGTCCTAAACGTCTAAAATAACATTTAACATTAGAATAAGTAAAAACAGAGCACCTATGATTGTCGTCATTGTCGATCATGTGAACTATGATTTCGATACTTCAAATTTTCTTATTTTTATGATCGCAATTTCCTATTTTTTCATTTCCTGTTCAACCATCGCCAGGTCAACATCGCGTGTTACGAGCAGTTGCAAGATCCAATGTAATCGCGAATAATCGTTCGACATCCGACGAGGATCGAGGAGATAGTATCCGGCCGCGACCGTTATCCGCAGGCTTTATTGTAAGCTAATTAACATCCGAAAGTGAATATTTTTCGGGAATAAATCGTTTTTCATAAGAAAATCGCGAGTGAAGCGAGATGATGCAATTGGGGCGTTATCCATAATTCGCCATAATTCGTTGCAATCCTGTACTTCGTGTATGAAATATATTATTGTTATTTGTTTTTTAAAAAAGCAATTACAATTTAATTACTCTCATTAACCAAAATCCCAGCAAGTGCTTACCGAATCCGAAATACAAGTTCAAGAATTGCTCGTGCTCGTTTTAAACCGACAATAAAAATATAAAACTATGTTTTGTCTGTTAACAAAACAAGTTCGCGAAATAGACCAAAAACCAAGGACTGTCGCCGTCTTTAATAAAAGAGAAATTAGCAATAATCAAAAAACGGATGAGTTACTGGAAGCAGCGATAGCTTGCACCCCCTAAAAATAAGAAAGATGAGGGTTTTACAACAAGACTCACCAATGAGCAGCCGTAAAAATCGATATCTATATCTAACTCGCTATAGATAAGCGAAAACTGAAATTGTACAATAAGCGGTGATGCTCACACGTAGAAGCTTATTACCATTAAATTTTACCAAAACTCAAATCTACATCCCGGATGAGAAACAACTAATCAACCAAAATCCTTGAAATGGAAACCTGACACATCCCACGACAAAATCCACCATATTAACCTATTGTCATTAACTTAATAGTTAATTCTTATCTGGTTTGGCCCTTTACTTGGGCTAACCAACACACCTGCATTTTCTCAAAGCTCAATTTAGATAGTATCAATTAATTGAATATCAGTATCAATGTCAGTATTAATTAATTAATGAACGTCAATATTAGTTAATGCGTCAACATAGATTCTATACGTAAATTTAATTTGCCAAGTGCCGACAAGACCTTGAAATCCAGCCCAGACAGCACATAAAAATTATTTTCCCCACCCTTAAAGTGTACACTCGTGTTCACTTTAAAACCAAATGTTTAGACTAATATTTAAGAAGAGCTTACTTACAACTTGCACATAGCTAGATGGTGTAATGCTTATCGGTACATCAGATCAGATTTGATCCTTCCTAAAAATCCTAACGATAAATGACGAAATCCAAACAGATAAGGCATATGCGACTACATTTTTATCAACTTTGCCTAATCCACGATGATAAACCTAGTGACGCGGCGCACCAAAGAGCCTTTAAATTTAAGAAAAATTTAATAAAAATTTTATTACACTGATTTTTCCATTTCCTGTTCAACCATCGCCGGGTCAACATCGCGTGTTACGAGCAGTTGCCAGATCCAAAGTAATCACGAATAATCGTCCGACGAGGATCGAGGATATAGTATTCGGCCGCGACCGTTATCCGCAGGCTTTATTGTAAGCCTTGTAAGCTAATTAACATCCGAAAGTGAATATTTTTCGGGAATAAATCGTTTTTCATAAGAAAATCGCGAGTGAAGCGAGATGATGCAATCGGGGCGTTATCCATAATCCGCCATAATCCGTTGCAATCCTGTACTTCGTACATGAAATATATTATTGTTATTTGTTAAAAAAAAACAATTACAATTTAATTACCCTCATTAACCAAAATCCCAGCGAGTGCTTACCAAATCCAAAATGCAAGTCCAAGAATTGCTCGTGCTCGTTTTGAACGGACAATAAAGATATAAAACTATGTTTTGACTGTTAACAAAACAAGGTCGCGAGATAGACCAAAAACCAAGAACTGTCGCCGTCTCTAATAAAAGAGAAATTAGCAATAATCAAAAAACGGATGAGTTACTGGAAGAAGCGATAGCTTGCACCCTCTAAAAATAAGAAAGATAAGGGCTTTACAACAAGACTCACCAATGAGCAGCCGTAAAAATCGATATCTATATCTAGCTCGCCATAAATAGGCGAAAACCAAAATTGTACAATAAGCGGTGATGCTCACACGTAGAAGCTTGTTACCATTAAATTTTACCAAAACTCAAATCTACATCCCGGATGAGAAACAACTAATCAACCAAAATCCTTGAAATAGAAACCTGACACACCCACGACAAAATCCACCATATTAATCTATAATTGTCATTAACTTAAAAGTTAATTCTTATCTAGTTTGGCCCTTTACTTGGGCTAACCAACACACCTGCATTTTCTCAAAGCTCAATTTAGATAGTATTAATTAATTGAATGTCAGTATCTGTTAGAAAACTTGTATTTAGCGTCTCTCCGCGATTAACTATCAAAAGATTATTTATCGCATTCCGGGTATATAAAATAGAACCGTGAACTATGTTCGTAATTGTCTTTTGTTTGTAACATCTCATCTGTCTGTCTTTAACGTCCTGTGTGTGTAAAACGTTTATTTAAAATAAACTGATAATTCATTATATTTTCTGGCTAAACTGTGTAGACGCTTTGTGCATATTTCATTAGTATCAATGTCAGTATTAATTAATTAATTAACGTCAATATTAGTCAGTGCCTCAACATAGATTCTATGCGTAAATTTAATTTGCCAAGTGCCGACAAGACCTTAAAATCCAGCCCAGACAGCACATAAAAATTATTTTCCCCACCCTTAAAGTGTACACTCGTGTTCACTTTAAAACCAAATGTTTAGACTAATATTTAAGAAGAGCTTACTTACAACTTGCACATAGCTAGATGGTGTAATGCTTATCGGTACATCAGATCAGATTTGATCCTTCCTAAAAATCCTAACAAAAATTTATTTCGTTAAACAAAATCTGTTAAAAAAAATTAACTGCAAGTATTCTCCATACCATGATGAGCGACGAGGACGATTTAACCTTTGCGGTGTCCTCTTTATTTTTACTGATAGAATTTATAAACAAATTTCTAACAGCCGATGTCCGGCTGATAGGTTATTTAGATACCGACTTACAAATCAATTGCGAGTTGTGTGTGAAAGTGCGGAATATTGTTTCTGCCAAACAGCTATCTCTGAAGCTCAAGTACTCAAATATACTGTAATACTTTCATATTCAAAACCGACATAGGCCTCTCGTACGTCAGAAAACTAAAAGGTCTAGAACATTTGGACCTTAGAATGACGTTTATAACATCTAAATTTGTTTGCAAAATACTGCAAGAAACTCGACGAATGCGTATCTTACTTTTGCCCGGCATGACAGAAGATCTAGATGCAGACACAATTATACAATGCAGTTGAAAAATTCGTGTCCAGACTTGGAAATTTTAGATCTATCGGGAAGTATTATATCGTTGCGAAATATTTATGACCTCTGTGAATGCAAAAATTTACGAAAACTGTATATTTCATGGATGTAAGTTTGTGCTATATTTTTTTTATGCATATTATTGTTACGTCCTGTGGACTCCACGATTTTCCTTTTTCGCGAAAATCTCTTAAAAATTTAGAGTAGTTTTTAAGATTATAATTAGTAACCGAGCACTAACGGTTGGCCATTGACAAGTGAGTTATGATCTCGACGTTCAAAATTCTCCTGTCGCTACTTCCTATTTTTTCCTTCACGTTTGCTAAACGAGATCAAGAAATCGAGAGAAAACTTCCAGACGACAAAATAGACAAAGCATATACGACTACGTTTCCAGATAGCCAAGCATTCTTTAGCATAAGAAAGAAAATGGTTGTTTGGTACAAGTTTCCCTTCAGTTGCCATCATGTTGCTGTCACCGGAACAATATAGTAATTTTGTTAGGGCAAGGGCAACTTAAAGGCATTATGCAGACAACGGTTGCTTTCACAAACAAGCGGAAAGCTCGTAGCATACTTATTGCCATAAAAGTTACCACAATCTGTTGGAAACCGTTTACGTAAAATATTTAGTTCACATTTTCGCTAATGAAATGGAAATATGTGTAGGCAACTATAGCCATATTGACGCGCGCTAATATGTATGTCAGCCAATCAGGTTACGTGACTTGTTGGCGTCGTTGGCGTTTGGCGCCTCTTTCTTAGTTGAGGATTCTCTCTGCTACCGGCTACCCACGGCTATCGCCATTCAGCCACAGAGTGAAAAGACGCAGTAAAAACTAAAAACTGATTGAATAATTGTGCCGGCCAATTATTATTTAAAGATTGGACATAAATTCACAGTGCTAATGCAGTAAATACATACATTAATTTTATCAACTTTGTCTGGTCCACTACTATAAAACACGGCGACATGACGCGCCAAAAGGCCCTTAATCCCAGACAGAGTTTGATAAAGATCTTTATTACATCGCGCAACCAGCTCAAAATTGCTCGCGCGATGTTTCCGACAAACAGAAACGAGGTCTAAAACGTGCTTTTAAAAATTCTGTAAAAGGCACGTGGCGGAGATTTCTGTTTGCAATAAAACTGCAATTAAAATTAGATGGAATGCATTTGTCTGTCGATACTGAAAATAAGGTCCTAAGATAAACTAAGAATTCAGACCCTAATAAAAGAGAAATCGGCGATAGCCGAAAAATAAGATAAGTCACTAGAAGAATCGCTGGATTGCACCACCGATAGGACAGTGGAGGCCTTATGAGACGACTCACCAATGAAAAACAGGAAAAATCGATAATCGTCTTTAGCTTTCTAGGATAGGCGAAAACTTAAAATCTACCTCTTGGGTGAGAGAAACATCTCGTCCAATAAGAAATCCTTTAAACAAAAATTAGAAACATCCCGCCAACCAAAAGTTCCCAAAACGAAAACCAGACACCTCTGTTGTGCCGGGACTCTGGGGATCGGCACAGGATTCGTTGGATCCGCCGGGAGAAGGAACATTCACGTTGCAACACAGTTGATTAGCGTTTTCGATATACTTTATTATATACTTTGGATATACTTTAATAAACTTGTTCATTGATCACTACAATCACTTCACCGCCCTACCTTGCGGACGTTCGCATTAGGCTAAGTTATATCAGTAGCGCGCACTTAATCTTACGCTCAAGACTGCCCTGACTTGCGGGCATTCACATAGTCGATTACATTCGGTCGCGCGCGTTATAGCCTTTCGTTCCGGACTGCCCGCCGCTTCTCGGAAGGGCGGGCTTTTATCTCTCGCGCGTTAACTTCCGCGGTGCTGACTTAGCTGTCAGCGCTTTTGCTTCCGGGCGAGTGACCTGGATGCCACTTGCGAAATCCGGGATGCCACCTCAGGTGAGTTTGGCAAGATCCGGAAGCAACGCTGACAGCTAGGTGTCGCAATTCGGGATCGTTGACATTTGCCGCACAACATCCCTCCCCCCGTGGAAAAAGAAAACTGAGGTATGAAGTTTTCGTTACTGCTTTCTTTTTCCATAGAGGTTACATCCTGTACTATATTCTTTGTGCGTTGTCGGCGTATATTGTCCCGAATAAGGTTTTACCTAGTGCTACTTATTTCGTCTATTAATCCGCGTCGATTTGCCATCGCACTCGTGAGGTGTAAGACGATGATGAGTATCCTGTAATAGGAATACTCGGAGGTCTTGGAGTCGTTTCTACTTTTAGTCGTATTTTCTGCTGACTATGTCTGTCCACGGATTTCTACTTTTATATTGCTTTACGAGTCGCTTCAGTCTGAGTCTGTTGCCGGTCTCGTAAAGTTTCTTAAGCCCTTTTACTGTTGTCATGCCTCCTCTTGAACATTTCGTGCCTGTCCGGGCTGTGGTGGATCCACGTGAGCGTCGGGCTGACGAGGAGGGTGATGAAACTACCCCCCCGGTCTTAGTAGTGCCCGAGAGGTCGTGGGCTCCGGGCCTTATTACGGGCCGCACCCGTTACACTGTTGGTATGCGGGAGTTTCTGGTCGATCCAGGTCAACGTGCACCGGATACCATGTATTTGTTTTTGCTGCTCGCCGAGCTTCGTTTTCGATTGCTGACTGGTCAGGAGCTTGTTGCTTCTCGTGGGGATTAGCGTAAGTCTTCTTATTTTGCTACCTTTGGACTACGTTTTGCTTTTGGTACCTTTCCTAGCTATGTCTTTCTCTATCTGCATCTCCATTTTAATCGTTTTTTTTTCGTCGAGTTGCGTTTTCGTTTGATAGTCCTGAGGCCTCGTGTTTCCCGTCGTGGTTAATGTAAGTTTTACTGACGCCTGTCCGTGTCGGATTGCCTTTTTTTTATTTTTTGCTTAATTTCGCGTCAGTTGGCTGCTACTTTTGGGCAGTATTAGGTGCTTTCTGTTTGCTGTTTCTTATATTGCTACTATGCTGTGCTATCGGTGTATTCAGTACTTTACACCTTCTTTCTGCGATGCTTGTCAACGCGAGTATTGGAGGAGGCAGCGGCTGCTGCGAATCGTGAGGCGAGAGAGAGAGACGCGAGGCGCGTCCATCGCCCCCTCCCCCTTATGACGAGGTGGCCCGCCCTGGCACTGTGGTGCCCATCCTCCCGTTGCGGGTGACACTACATTCCGCAACAGGGCAGAGGGACGTGGTCCTGGTTCGTCCTTGTCGGGATTAACACTTTCGTAAGTCTTATTACTATATATGTGTATTTTTATCTTTCCTTTTTGCTTATTGCTTTTTGCTGCTATTCCGTTGCGCGTGAGCCTTATTCTTCGATGAATGTTTTTTGTTCGTCCGCGTCGTTTTAATTGGTTGCGGTTTAATGTCTGCGCGACTCCCTGGTGTCCTTCTGTATGCGAGTCATGATATTTGTATAGTGTCCACTGCTTTTCCTCTTTGGTATACTTTGGAGTGTTCTTTTCTTGATGTGTCACATGCACGGCCGATGCCTCCAGTGTCGGGTTTCGGCTCAACGCGTCGGCTATCAGATTACTTTTATTGGTTTTGCGTACGATCTCGTTATCGTACTCTTCCAGATCGTTTGCTTTTCGAGAATCTATTATTTTTATTATTTTTGGTGCTACTATTATGGGCGCGTTCCACTGGCTGGCGCTAGGCTGTATTATTCCGTCGTCTATTATTTCTTTCGCTATTTCCTTAGTCGCGCTTAGTTCATCGCCGTCGCCGGAATTATCGTGGATTTGCTTTATTGCATCGCGCTCTTCGTTATTTAATTGCTCAAGCTGTATTTGATTGCGTAATTTCTCGTGTCGCTCGGTAATGGGCTCGCATTCCTCGGTCGCGTGTAACATGAGTCCATCGGCGGAGTCGTTCGCCGGCGGGTCTTCTAATGTTACGTGAGGTGCGATCACCTCGATCGGCTTGTCCGTCACGTTTAAAATGCTGAGCGGACATTTAGATTCGGCTGTCTTTACGAGGAAATACCCGATAAAAACTTCGCCGTTTTTTACTATGCCTATTCGGTTTTGGTCGGTTACCGCTTCCACGATGGCTTTGCTGCGGGTCCTCTTACGATACAGACGGAGCTTAAATGTGGTTTTACCTATTTTTATTTGTTTTGTCGCGTTGGAGATTTCGGCCTTATGTTCTGTTAGGAAGTCGTTTCCCAGTATCCCTTCGTATTCAATCGGAAAATTGTCTTTTACCACGTACATAGTGTGGCAAATTCTTTTGCTCCCTAGATCCACTGTCGCCTTTATTTTTCCGATCGTGTGAATCTGGTGTCCGGTTACGCCGATCAGTGCTAGTTTTTCTTCTAGCACCATCGTTTTTTCTTGTAAATTTCCTACTTTAATTAAAGTCAGAGTCGCTCCTGAATCTAGTAGTAGATCCATTTTTCCTCTCTTTGCTTGTTGAATGGGCAGAGTTATCATGTCCAACGGGCCTACTTTATGCTTTCCCGTTATCTGTGTTACGCGAAACTCCGCTGCAGGGCGAGCCTTACCCTTCCTGGGTCGCTCTTCTTCGTCGCTGCTACTGTTGGCGGATGTCTCGTCACTCGTTTCTTGCGACTTATTTTTCCTTACCGTGCTTACGAGTGCCTGTTTCGTGGCGTCCCTTTTCGGTTGGCGCGGTCGCTCTGTTTTCGGTCGCCCGTTCAACGACCAACACTCATCCTGTGCTTGTGCCCTACCTTCTTGCAGTAGTTGCACTCTATTGTGTTTATGCCACTCTTGTCTGCTTTTGGCAGTGTGTATTTGCTTGCATACCGGTTCGAGCGGCAATCTCGCGCGTAATGACCGGTCTTCCCGCATTTATGGCATTGCACGTTTGCACTCGCGTTTCGGGCGTCTTCCGCGGGGAGTCTATTTCTTGACGATGGCTGTCCGTTTCTCGGGGAGGGGCCTCTGACCTTTTCCTCCGCGTTGGCGCCGGTTATCGCCTCTTGTAGGCTTTGATACCGTTGCGCTCGGACCAGCATTTTTATGTCGTCGTGCAGTCCTATTTGGAAATTGTGCAGGGCTTGCATCTTGATGCTGTCAAGAATCGCCTTCTGCTGTTCTTCGGAGTGCCCTTGGCCTTCTTCCATGGCCTCGTACAGTTCTCTCGCTAGCTTCTCGACTCGACGCCCAAATTCCTGTGCGCTTTCTTCTGCTTTTTGTTTTAGCGAGTTGAATTCTAGCTGCAGATGGGTCATGCCGCGCTTTCCGATATATTCCGTTTCGAGTTCGCGTTTTAGCTGTTCGAAATCGCGAATATCGCGCGTGTCAAAATCGGTCATTGCTTTGCCCTTGAATTTCGTGCATAACAGTGCTTCTAGGAGCATGGCTTCATCTATGGGCTGAATATTTTTCATCGCGTATGTACTAGCGCTTATAAATTCGCGGACGCGTTCGCGAGATTCTCCGTTTATCTCGGGAATCATATTACGCGCTTCTTTTAGGCTAAGGAATCCGACGTGGTGCCCTGGCTGACTACGGATGTCGCTCTGCGTTCGCCCGTAGGTCACGTCCAGCGGGCCCTGGCTGATCCGTACGCGTCGTTCTCGCGCGTCGGGACGGTCGTATGTTGCTGATTCTAGCCGGCTCGTGCGTTCCTGTATCTCGCGGATTGCGCGCAGGACTTCTACAGAGCGCTCGAACTCTGCGGTCTCTGAACGGTCCATGCGTTCCTGCATGTCGCGCATTATGCGTAGTATGTCGCTGAGCTTATTTGTGTCGGCTCCGGGGCTCGACTTTAGTCGGTTTCTGACGGTCGCTCATTTTCTGCGGGTCTGGGCCGCTCTATTTCGGCGTTAAATTGCGCAGAGGCTGTGTCCTCGCGCGGCGTGATGGCCGCGGCAGCTCGTGGCTGGCTCATCGTGTTAGCTCGAGGGGTATAATCCTCTTCCTCGGGGTCAAATATATTGCTATCGTACGATGTTAGGGAGAATTCTCCTCTCCCTGCGTTCTCGCTCTGTGTGTCGGCCGAGATGTCCGATCGTGCGTCACCTTCGGTCGGGAACAGTATGCGTGTGTCACTGTTGTGTTCGTCACCGCTTCCGTTTGTTACGTTATTTCGCGGTTCGGCGTTCGCGTTACAGAGACTCGCGTCTAGAAATTCGAATTCGCGTTCTATAATGACGTTGGGGTGTAACTCGAGCACTAACGTACCGTCGTCGGCAAGTTGCGCGTCTAAGTTTCGTCGCACGCGGTCTAAGGAATCGTGGTCCGTACGTCGTGCGGCGCGAAAACGGTTTCTGATGTTATTCTCTATCGTTTGTTGCGCGCGCTCGTTCAACACGAAGGACGCGTTACTAATAGAGGGATGCCGGGACAAGTCGTCCGACATCTATTGGCGCTTAACACTTGTCTCCTGTAATCGCAAAGCTTCTTTCGGCTTTCGCGGTTGTAGTTGCTGTAATCGCGAAGTTTCTTTCGACTTTTGATCGCGGAGGACGCTCGCTATTTTTACGCTTGGCAGGTGCCGTAGTCGGCTTACAAATTGCTTCGGACTTACAGTACCGTCGCGCAACGCATGGGGTCCGTTTTCCGCTGTGTCGGAGTCTTGCAGAGCCGCTCCGCTGTTTTGTGTCGTCTCTGCTTCGCTGTATCTCTGCTGCGCTGCTTCGAGCTGGCGCGTCCGTACTGTAGGTCGGGGCTCTCCGGTATCGCTGCGTCCCTGCGTCGCTGCTCCGGGCTGGCGAGTCCGTGCGGTAGGTCGGGGCCTCTCCGGTGTCGCTGATAACACGCGGGGCTGCTACCGTGGCTTCACTTTGTCGGGATCTGGCTGGCTTTTCCTCTCCGGGCTATTTACCGCCGTCTAACGATCCGTTCCCGTTCGCAGGCGCAATCTGACAGGATGTCCTCCTCCGATTGGCAGGATCCCACTTTTGACACCAATTGTTGTGCCGGGACTCTGGGAATCGGCACAGGATTCGTTGGATCCGCCGGGAAAAAGAACATTCACGTTGCAACATAGTTTATTAGCGTTTTCGATATACTTTATTATACTTTGGATATACTTTAATAAACTTGTTCATTAATCACTACAATCACTTCACCGCCCTACCTTGCGGACGTTCGCATTAGGCTAAGTTATATCAGTAGCGCGCACTTAATCTTACGCTCAAGACTGCCCTGACTTGCGGAAGTTGACCCATGGAAGTTGACCCTTTCTGAGTCATAAAAGTGCGTTTGGCTCGCGCCACGCGCCTCAGAGCGTGTACCTGCGAGCGACATTTGCAAGTATCTAGTTGCGTTCTTCCTTACCCCGACCCCTCTGGTTAGCCTTTCCTTTGCTTCCCAGATTTTCTTATCCTGGTCCCGGGGTTGGACGTAACAGAACTTATAAATTGGGGGCACGTCCAGGATTAAAAGTGCGATTTTTCGAGAGTGGTAATGAATACGAGGTCTAAATCCGATAAAGTTGAAATTGACGAAGTGTATAAACAAGCCATAGAAAATCAAGGCAAAATTAAAACCAGTAGTACTACACCATACACATCCACTCCCCTTCCATCCATTAAATCAGCACCTAGACTTCATTCCAAACGTTGGCGAGACACCGGAGGACAAACAAAACGTAACCGATACGTCCGATTTCACCCTTCACGTTTCCGACGATTCCTCGAATAAAACGATTCTACCTGCACGTCAAGTCGAATATAATTCTTTTATAAGCATCGCAGAAACAATGGCACACGCTAACCCTTTCGCTACACTAAAATACGCGGTAAAGG
Organism: Temnothorax ravouxi; assembly: GCA_030770255.1. NCBI lineage: Eukaryota > Metazoa > Arthropoda > Insecta > Hymenoptera > Formicidae > Temnothorax > Temnothorax ravouxi. The sequence goes on from JASTWP010000604.1 coordinate 49,924, forward strand.
CCGTTCTCTTCTTTGACGAAAAAAATATTCCGTTAACATATTTTATCGAGGGATGCAAAGAAGCGAAAGCCATGCTGCCCAATGAGGCAGAACCTCAATTCACTAAAATAATCAGAACCCGAATTGTAGACAAAGCACGCCGTACAATATAAGATCAAGATTTTGATATAGTAGCCTCGTTAACGAAATATTTAGAACAAGTCTATGGCACTGCTAAAAATATTTATCAGTTACAAAGAGAGTTAGGTTGCATCTATCAAAAAACGGAGGAAGATGTAGTAACTTACGCGAATCGGGTCAAATTGTTGGGAAAACAGATATTAGAAGCACATAAAAATTCAGGACATGCCCTTCCCGGTCAAAATATTAAAGCATCTCTAAAAAGGGACGGATTGCATGACATCTTATTATCTATCATTATACGCCTTGCCCCTATAACCGCATGCTGCGACATGCAGATATTTTAACAACAAATTCCTTGTAGCCGGAACTATAGAGATCAAATGCATCGACACCAGCTTGTTGAGCCGCGGCCCGCTCAAAGTAAAAGTCATCCGGGTGGACTCCTCCACCTTCCTGTGGGTCCATCTCGAGAGTGGGCGTGAGGACCTCAACGAGCTCGTCGAGGATTTGACGCAAAGGATGATGCGAAGAAGCGAATTCCTCCATTTCCCGCCTGACCAAATTGTGCCCGAGATGGAGGTCGCTGTTCGTGAAGGAAGACGGTGGCAGAGGGGCTTTGTGCTCCAAGTCGAAAGAGGGGACCGGGTTACGGTTGCCCTCAGAGATTGGCGCCGGGCTGTTCATCGGCCCATGTTCGAAATCTACATCCTCGAGGACCGATTCCGCGAGTTGGAGTGGCAGGTCATCCTCTGCGGTCTCGCCCACCTCCGACCGCTCGAGGGAAAGATGCGATGGCACCGTAGGTCCATCGCTCTGACAAGACATCTGGTAGAGAAAAGAGAGGGATAGATCGAGATCCGGCAGCCGGTCAGGGACGAGGCCGCCATCATCGATTTCCGTACGAGACCCGAGGGCGAAAACAAAACGCGAGACCTAGCGAAATTGCTCGTGGGATGTGCCCAGCACAGCGATCTCGAAGGTGTGGTGGCCATCCCAGGGATTCTCCCCTAAAAACAGAGAATCCCAACGAGCAAGATAAAGCGAGTCTATTGTAACCTTTTTTCTTTTCTCTTTGTGTTTATTTTTTCTAAACCGTAATTATTTCTTTATTATTAATTTTGCGCTCGCTCTAGCGAATAATTTTAGACTCTTAATTTTACCTTCTCTTATTATCATAAATTTTGCGTTAACGTAGTATTTAACCTATTAGTCCTAATCACAATTTTAATTTCATAAATCATAACAAGTTTTATTCACCATCTTTTGTTTACCATATGTTTTTATAATTCTTATTTCATAATTCCAATCCTATAATTTGTAATAAAATATCACTTTATATTTTACGCTTATAATAACTTTATGTATTCATAATTGTATCTCAGACGATAAACAAGTTCTACGCCTTGTTTCGACATATACGAATTAATCTTTTATTTTTCTTACCTTTTATAATCTAGACTAATTGTAAGCTTCACTATGTTTCCTTCTCCATAAGATTTTAAATAAGTATAATTGCGCAGATAGCTTTGAACAATAGCGTGAAGATGCTTTCCTTTATATTAAAAAAATATAATAATAATAATAATAACAGAAAGAAAAAGAGGCAAACTAATAAAATATAATACTAGTAGCGCAAAAATAATAGCCACCTGACTGTCAAATAAGTACGAGGCTCCGGCACATTCCCCCTCCTTGAATTATCTAATGCTTTAAAAGGGCAACTCGCAAATTAAATTAAACAAAAAATATGTGTCGATTACCAACGGCACCCCGGTGAGTTATTCCGTTTGAGAATTTCATTTGTTTATTTGTAACTTGCCACCATTGCTGTGCAAAACGGCTGTTAGACGAAATTCAGCTAGCCCTCGTCATCCTCGGCGTTCTAATCCATAAGGATACCATGCTCAACCAGACGAGTACATAGCAATCCAGCTATAATTAAATGGCAAGTGTTAAACCTGCAATATGTCACAAATACATAAAAAATTGTCAGCAAGCTGGCAAGGCATACAAAAAAAAACAAGAAGTTTTAGGGCTGCAGCATGGGTCAGTTGAAAAACTGCCTTTAAAAAAAAGGGGACGCCTCGGGACGGACGACAGCTACGTGGGCAATCCACTCTAGCTAGTAATGACACAATTTTTGCCCCATTAAAGAAAGGAAAGACAGCCTCACATGAACCGAAATCTTGAACGTTGCGAATAACATTGAGACATTACCAAATTTAGTAGAAAAATATATATGCGTATACAATAAATATTCCTCGTGCGTCTGAATGTGCATGTAAATCAGAATTACCACTCTCTAAAATCTTTCATCTAACAATCTAATACGTGCACATGTAGACAATGGCATAAACCAGAAGGACGAAAGAATAAAAGAAGAGGTTTGGAGGTCGCCTTTTTCTTTCCTCCTTCTTAAAATAGAAACCAAGGACAAATCCTTAAAAAAAAATTAGACATACCGAACCGCACATAGTGTTGGACATAACAAACATCTTTCCAGCCGTGAGCGTACACGGAGTGAGACTTCTGTAAAGAAGTATACTTAATAATTTTCTATTTTTTATGGGAAACGTATACCATGATGAACTATACCTAACAGAAAAAAGCGTCTTGTGATTGACTTGTCATCTATAATGTAAATCATTATAATTATATGCAATAAATTTATGTAACGTTACAAAGAAAGCATTAATTGCCGTTTAGAGATTCGCCGTTACTAAAGAGCTATTTTGCACATTAATTCTTGAATTTTAACATAAATTGACATTAATTGACACTATATTTTCAATTTAATCTTCAAATTAACAGAAAAATTATTATTATTTTTAATTATTTCGATCACATAAAATTTAATACTTGATAGATTTAAAAATTTTTTGAAAAAGTTGAGAAACAATTAAAATTGTAAGACAATTTTCGTTAGTATTTTATTTTAAACGAGCAATTTTATCGTGCTAATTAATTAGCAATCCGATTTGCCTCGGTCTACCCTATACATTTTTTAGGCAGAAATCGGTAACCCTTTCACTAATCTTCGCCAAATTCAAAACAACCTCCCTTTAATGATATCTTATATATAAGATTACGTGTATGATTTGTACACTTTTTAGGCAAAAATTGGTAACTCCTTCACCAATCATTGCCAAATTCAACACCAATCTATCTTTAACTCTTTCAGTCCCAGGCGGCAATATATTAACCACCTTTTGAGTCTTCTTTCCTTTATCGTAACTTTTAATATAACTGCAAAAACTTGCATTTTTTTCTTTTTTATGTTGCTAAGGTTCAAACCTGATAATCAAGTAGCATATTCAGCAATATTGTTTATAATTTTTTTTGTTATTAACAAATTTACACCAAAAATCGCACCACTTTTTCAGTTTAATTTGATTATAACGAAATTTGATAATTAATGTATACCTTAAAACATGGTTTCTTATGTTTTCGAGGTCGCTGATTACGAATCTGAAGTCAGATTTTCAAAATTCAAAATGGCGGATCTAATATGACGGACAAATTTGTAAAAATCAACCGAATTCTCTTAAAACTTGTTACTTGGGGGTTTTCGGGGTCGCTGATTACGAATCTGAAATCAGATTTTCAAACAAAATGGCGGATTTAATATGGCGGCCTTGTAAAAATCAACCGGATTCTCTTGAAACTTGTTACTCGGGGGGTTTTCGGGGTCGCTGATTACGAATCTGAAATCAGATTTTCAAAATTTTAAACGGCGGATCTAATATAACGGACAAATTTGTAAAAATAAACCGGATTCTCTTGAAACTTGTTACTCGGAGGTTTTCGGGGTCGCTGATTACGAATCTGAAATCAGATTTTTAAAATTCAAAATGGCGAATTTAATATGGCGGTAAAAATCAACCGAATTTTCTTGAAACTTGTTACTTGGGGGTTTTCGGGGTCGCTAATTTCGAATCTAAAATCAGATTTTCAAGATATAAAATGGCGGATTTAGGCCCGAGCAAATCGGGCAAAGAGCTCCTAGAGCTGCTTGGCATATCTGCAAAGGTTCCGGCCATCTCGTCCGCTCGGCTAGAAAGCAAATATTCATAATATTGTTGTGCAATATTGAGGCAGTATTGTAGCAATATGTTGTGCTGTTTGGGGTACTGATAGTATTGAGGTTCCTGTACATTTTGAAACCTGTTGTCCGACATATTGGTTTCACAATTTTTAAGTTTGAATCTCTGATTTTATATTCGTAATCAGCGACACCGAAAACCCTCAAATAACAAGTTTCAAAAAAATCCAGTTGATTTTTACAAATTTGTCCGCCATATTGGATCCGCCATTTTAAATCTTGAAAATTTGATTTCAAATTCGTAATCAGCGACCCCGAAAACCATATACTCAATACGTTTTGTAGATATTTGGCTATTCCCTTAATTATAGGACTAAAAGAGTTAATGATACTCTATCCATAAATAAAGTGTGCAAGTAGAAACTTGCACGTTGCTTCCTCATAGTTTTTTAGTATGCAAGTAGAAACTTGCACATTGCTTCCTCATAGTTTTTTAGTGTGCAAGTAGAAACTTGCACATTGCTTCCTTATAGTTTTTAAGTGTGCAAGTAGAAACCTGCACATTGCTTCCTCTATGAGGAAGCCTGTTTTTGTATGCATAATTATTAGTATCAAGATATTTATTAATTTGGCTTTCTCATAGAGAAAGCAATGCAGGTTTCTACTTGCACACTTAAAAACTATCAACCTTGTCAGGCCCATAACTATAAACCCGGCGACACGACGCGCAAAAAGGGCCTTAATTCCAGACAGGGCTTGATGAGGATCCTTATTACATCGCGCGACTAGCTCAAAACTGCCCGCGCAATGTCCCGACAAACAAAAACAAAATCTAACACGTGCTTTTAGAAATCTTAAGAGCACGTGACGGAAAGTTCTGTTTGCAATAAAACTGCACTTAAGATTAGAGGGATATGCATCGTCTGTCAACATTAGAACAGGGTCGCGAGATAAATAAGGGACTCTAATAAAAAAGAAATCGGCGATAGTCGAGAACAAATGAGTTATTGGAAGAAGCGATGGGTTTACACCCCCAATAAGACAGTGGGGGCCTTACGAGGGGACTCACCAATAAAAAAACCGGAAAAATCGATAACCATTTTTAGCTTTCTAGGATAGGCAAAAACTTAAGAATCTACCTCTTGGGTGAGGGAAACATCTCACCCAATAAGAAATCCTTTAAACAAAAATTAGAAACATCCTGCCAACCAAAAGTCCCAAAATGAATACGAAACACCTCCCTCAACAAAATCCATCTTTTCTATTCCTTAAATCTTCCTATATAAATCGCGACATCACGGAACTCCCTCTCTTAGTTCAACTCCTCTTCAGACAGTTCACTTCTTCATCCCGGTGGATCTCTTCAGCTTACTTCGCCTTTCTGCCGTTTTACAAACAGTATCACATTCAGATCCGATCTCAAGTTTTAAGTTAAATTCTGTGCGCAAACTTAAACTCATTGAGTATCGACGAGATCCACAGGGCCCAAGGAGATCCAGCCATTCTACTTCAATTTGACCAGCGCCAAGTAGTAAGTCTCTTAATCCTTTTTCTTTTTCGCGTTATCATATATAAAAGTACAGAGAAAAAAATAAGCTGGAAAGTCATAAACTAATAAAATTAACATATGAAGCACATGTCAACAAACACGTTTTTCTTGTTGCTTCAAATGTTTTAAAAAGTACGATTGACCAATGACATCAAGAAAACTGAAATCTTTGAAACACTTATTCCGCCAAATAAACAGTAAATAAACGTTTAGTATCAGTTTGTGATTCTAATAAAAAAACACAGATTGACACCTCAAATTTCAATAAAAAGAGTTGATTTTAGAAAACCTTAACATTCTAGTACGATCTTGTAGTCGTTGCAATTGATTTTAATCGTGGTTAAATCGATTATATATCTATCACAATTGCACATAGAGTTGTGAATCGGTCACAATTCTACTGTTGATGTTGATCGATTGTGCGTTAATCTCTATATATATTAAGGTTTATCTCGATTGTTTTAAATCGCAATAATGCTCATCTAAACTTTACCACCGCTTTAAACTGTAATTCGATATATATTCATTACATCCCAAGAAGAACTAAAAGTCAAGATAATGTCATTGTGATGTCAAAATAACAGGAAGAAGTCAGAGTTTGATCACTGACTCCAAAATGACTGTACAGTGACTCGTCATAAAATCATTACATAACGATATTTTGACTTTCAGGATTTTTATATTAATTTTCAAAAACATAATTTGTTCGACCACTTTCACAAATTGTTCTGAAAAAAAGTGAATTTCTATGGAAGTATTTATCTGTCTGAAAGCATCTACAAACGGGTTTTTTTTAATTTTTGCGAAGAGATGATTGCCTGGCACTTGATTGAAATTATTATATAATATATAAGTTGAAAATTATAGTATATATACTAAGGTAATAAATGTACCAATGTGCCTGGACACGTACCTATATGTTTGGACACTTTTATCATTTTAGTTTTTAAATAAATATGCGCGAATGGTAGAAAGAATTAAAGTTCGAAGGTTATTAAGAAGTTTATGTAAAGTTTATAACGAAATGTCTATAATTAAAATTACTGATATTTACAAATTATTTACACAGAGAAATGCGGGTTACACGACCAAAACAATGACGCGGGCGAATGCGCGCGGAAAAGGCAGCTTAGGGAGCTGAATATCGTAAGCAGCAAAAGACAAGCTTGAAGGCAGGAGTTCGAAGCCGACCGAATATACCACACGGAATCACACGCTCCCAAATACGGAATCGTAATTTCGAACTATCAACTGTCAACGGCTAGGGCATCCATCTTCGACCAACGCGCAACGGCCCGAAAAATTCAAACTTAGAAAACAATTCGAAGCACGTGAAGGACGAAAGAGTGAGACCTTCAACGATTACTGCCACCAGAAGCTCTCCGAATTCGCCAATGGAAAACCACTAATTAGGAATTGCTTCATACGCAAGGATTTTTCGCTAACTCGCCAAGAGATAGGCGCCATCAAGAGATAGGCAAAATCTAAGCCACAATCGGAAGAAAACTCCACCAATTAAATCATGCATCCTAAAAATTAAACTTGCCTCCTTAATTTCCTATAAAAACCGCGACTCTACGTACTTCGAGACACTTCCAGTCTGAAGCAGTTTCCGTTTTCATCGTACTTTGAGTACACAGTATCATCACCGCCGTCTCGACACGTTGCTTCCTTTTAAACTAAATTCTGTGTTTAAACATTCTATCCATCGCTGAAGTTTTTTGTGTGAAGTTTTTCAATCCTTTCATGTTAAGCTATATTTTATATAACACATATTACCATCAAATAAGTACCTATCTACAATAACCAAAAAATAAACAATTTGTTTAAAAAAAATTGTGCTATAGAAATGTTGATACTAAAGACTACGAAATATTCAATTGTTATTTTACACATACAAATGTAAGAAAATTATATTTGAAACATATACAAATATTTATATATGTAGGAGCTTTGATGGTGAAAATAGGATTAATTGGAGTTACAGGATAAACAGGCGTCAAAATACGTCCATTTAAACTAAAATCACGTTTTCAATAGTTCTTATTGAAGAGCGTCTTATAAGTAATGTATTAATTTTATATAATATAACATAAGATATATAACTGCAACTAAATAATGTGTGCTTTTCATTTAGCGACATAAGTCGACACAAGCGTCATTCTGTCTCTTTTTAACATCTAGTGAGCAACAAAGACAGAGTGACGCTTGTGTCAACTTGTGTCATTAACTGATGGAAAGTACCTAATATAGACAAAATGCGAATGTTGCGAGATATCCAAAAGTGTTGACGAATCTACTGCGAGTTGAGACCCGAATACAAGCGACTCAAGATTGAAAAGTAGACGAAAGATGTATAATTATACTCTTAAATGCATTATGTAAAGAATATGTACAAGGTGTCTACAATGTATTTTACTTTATTTAGATCAACGCTGCTTTCAATGCTGAATTCGACAGATTTCCATAGTCACAATAAAGCGCGCAAAGAGTTGTAAATCTCAATATATCGTCCCTGACAACACGCATATTTTAATGACGTCTTAAAAAAAGACGTCTTTAAGACATTACCAAAAAAACGTCTATAAGACATCTTAGAAAAATAATTGTCTTAAAAATAAAAGTCTTAAAGACTTTATTAGAGTGACGTTTTTATGAAATATTAGAAAGACGTCTAAAAATTGTCTTTTATGAGACATTTTTTTGGAACATACACAAATATTTACATTATTGATTAAAATACATATGACGTGACAATTTGTACATAACATGGCTGTTAGATGGCATCCAACGAGATGCCAACATGTTAGCTCTTTTTTATATTTTTCTTCTTGTTAACGCACTTTCCTATTATTAATTTTTATTTTACAATATACCTAAAAGTGGTCCAAAATAAAACGTCTCTGAGATGTATCAAAAACATAAATTGAGAACATAAGACGTCTTAAAGACGTCATAATGACATCTTTGATAGTTTTATAAAATGTCTTATAAAATATATAACATTTTTCAGACGTCTTTAAGACGTCATAATGTTTTATAAGATGCTATGCGCAATGAGATATAAGTACACGAGAGTGTGCACTGCCATGTTAATAAATTGGGAGATAGACAGTTAAATTGGGATCTCTATCTTTCTCTGTTATACAAGACGCATGTGATTACTGAGAGTCAACTAGTTGTCTTAGTCAAACAAGTTTTATGACAAAGACAGCAAGCCCAATGATTTACCTCTTTCTCGGCTCGCGCCAGCCAAGCTAGTGCACACTCCAGTACACTTATATCTCGATCAGGCTCTGCAAATCGGTTACGTGATCGATAAGCGAACGATTGGACGCTGAGGGATGCGCTATTTGTATCCCTCTGCTTTCGAGAAATTTCTGTGACGTTTCGTACATGACTATAACATTCTTCTAGATCTAGACGGTTATTAGAGCGCAACAGCTATTTTGATGCTATTTTGTTTGTTAAAACGCTTGTTTCTTGTTGTCACATTTCCTTGTATTATTTGTTAAAGAAAGCGTGTATATTGACAATTAACGTGGTAGAGACAAAAAAAGGAGATGTTGCCAATTGAACGATACATCGTCAAATTTAAATAGTATCTTTTTAATATTAACAATCTGAGACATGTGTAAGTCATGATTTCGAGCATACTGTCCGCCTCATCAAGCGCTGACGACGTGTTCAATTGATCGATTGCGACTGCGCCATGAATGATTGATACTTGCTCCACATGTTATCCTAACGCAGTGAACTATATACCATACTGGAATAAACTTTACTCTAGAAGTCTAGAATAAGAAGTCTAGAGTTTAAGAAAAAACTGAACAAATAAGAAAGAGAATTGTGGCCAACCTGTCCTTTTTCTGTTGCTGTACTTTTTGACAACAATTAAATTGACCAATAAAAAGCTCGCTAAACAGAGACAGAAATGGCCGCAAAGCTATCCGTCTTTTTTTCTTGTGGTCCAGCAGCTAGCATAAAAGTTCACATTCCAGTATAATATATGTATAGTTATAGTATAAGTTTACTGGCCTAACTTCTTGCGGCTTTGCGGCGACACGTAGTTCTTTTCAGTATCATAATCGAGAATTTATATAGTTATTAGTGCGATCTTTCCTTTGGTGCTCGCCGGTCAATAACAGCACCAATTTTACGACTATTCGGTCATATCATATCAGTTGAGGCAGTCTTGATGGTGATTACCCGGATGCAGTCATCTTCATTGGGGTGCATCTTAACCACGCGAGCAAGTGGCCATCGGCTTGACGGGATCATCTCGTTCCGCATGAGGCATAGTTGGCCCTCTTGAATGTCGAGGCTGTTCTTCTACCACTTTGCCTTTGTTGTAGCCCCTGCAGATATTCGTGTGACCAGAGATAGTCGCGCATTTGTTGGAAGAGCCTCCAGCGGTTCAAGCGGTTAGTGGGTACGTTGTTCGACAATGGTTTAGACAGTGTCTTCAACAGGGCTCCAATAAAGAAATGTTCTGGAGTAAGTGCCTCCAAGTCCTCCGGAACGTCCGCAATCACTTGCAGTGGCCTGTAGTTGAAGCATGCCTCTACCTTGTCAAGGAACATAGCTATATGTAAGTGCTGCCTCGCCAATGTCGCCAAAGTGTTGTGATGTCGGGGGATTGAATTGTCACTCAACTCCCTCTTGGACGACCTTGTCCACGATGTTTTGTGTCTTTGCGCTGGCGACTCGGAACACGTTCCAGAGTGGTGCATAAGCTCCGATAAAGTTTGTACCGCAGTCGCTTCGCATTGTTCTGCAAGCCTCGGTGGACACAAACTTGCAGAATGTTGCCACGAATGCGTCTGCGGTGTAGTCCGAAACAGCCTCCAGATAGACAGCTCTTGTGGCCAAGCAAACAAATACCGCAAACCCCATGCGGTTCCTTTGTCATCGTCCGGGAGTCATGCGCAGTGCGACAGGTTTGGCGTAGTCCACACCGAAAAAGAGTCGCCCGAGGTGACTCTTTTGTGATAGGTCATTCATTAATGACTAAGGGGATGCCGCCCGCCATCGCGCACATGTGACGCATTTGCGGATGCGTTGCGTCATCATTATCCTGCCGCATGAGACCCAGAACTATTGTCTCAGCGGTTCCAACGTCAAATGTAGAGCGTTCGACGATGGTATGCGTCCACGCACAGTGTGGTAAAGTAGGACTGTGGAGGCAGTATGGCTGGATGCCGCTCGTCAAAGCCCAGAAGAGAGTGCTTCAGCCAGCCAACTCGCATGATGCCATTCAAGTCCAGAATAGTGTCAGTTTGCTGAGTTGTCCGCGGATGCAGTTGGCCTTGCCCTCCTACAACAATCTTACCTCCAGAATGTTCGCCCATCTCTGGCTGACGCGGAGCCACCGCTTTTGTGCTTCTCAAATCTCGTCGATCGAGAATGGTTCCCGGTAGTACCGCGTCTTTAACCATCGGAAAGCCCAGATTGTGACTCTCAATATTCGGTGTAGTAACGAGAGCCGTGTAAACTCTGCTGTCTGCTCGTCAGACTTCACTTTGGTGACGTAGAAGGTGGATCTCGTCTCAGGTAGTTGGTCCAGAAACTTGCAGGAAAGTTCCATTGTGTTCACGGATCTGCCGCCGATGCCATCCATGGAGGACCATACCACCAGTGATTGTGTTCGAGTAGGCCACCAGGTGTGTACTCTTGGGAAGTACAACCGGCGGGATTCTTGTTGTCCCTTACATGGTGCCATCGTGCACTAGGCAGTGTTCTTTGTACCTAGGTAACTCAATTGCCAGCGTAAATTTTCCAACAACCAGGAAGACCCTGATTCAACTCAGCATGATCGTTGAATCTGTCCACAGGGTCGCGGTCCTCGGAATCCAACAGCTATAGGTACATTTTCTCAATGTTTGTAGCTATAACGAGTTGATATCGTCTCCACCTCATAACGACATCCGAGATAGCCGGTAGCAGGTTCGGTCCTACTGTAAGATGTCTGTTGAGACTTGCCGTTTATTCTCAGTGAACCGTTGAAGACGACTCTCAACTTGGTTGTGGTGCTGGACTTGTTGAGGATCCCATGACGCGAGAGGAAGTAGCCACGTTGATCTTTGATGAGTGGTTCGACAAAAGTCATGTGACCCAGTGCCTCGTATTTTTTTTACAAATACTTGGTACTTGTAACGTCCCGAAACGTCTTTATCGTACACAATAAAAATGTACATCATACGTTATTTGCTAAATAGACTACACTAAAGATCTATCTTAGTTTTGCATGCAACAAAAAGCGACTAAGAATCTGTGAAGTAGATTGATTGCAAAATAAAAGTTTGTAAACTAATCTTACGTAGTAACACACCAAAGCCGGTATTCATAGTAAGATCTTAAGGTTTGTTTTTTATTGTTGCACATAAGACTACACTACTTCCCTTCTCGCTTTCGTCAAATTTCAAACATATACCTATTTTACTTTAAATACAGAGAGTGTACACTAATTTAGCTGTTATCTCAGATAGTCTCAGGTTTATTTTCAGATATTTAATTTGTAACCAATAAAACGAGTTGTAGCGTCTGAAGATAAACATGAGACGATCTTAAATATGAGTTCCGCTCCAAACCTTCAATTTAACGTAGTAACTCTATGACACCTTGAACTACACTGTCGCTTTGTGTATTAGGTTAGGGATTCAGCAGCTAGTAATTCCACTACTGTCCGTTAAGTTGTAACATTTATTAGTAGGCTAGATATCGTGATGTTCTATATTGTCCCACTATCTAACAACATTTGCACTTTCTCTACAAATTTGTAAATTATTTAACATGACGTACATATAACTGAATTGATAAGATTTTGTTGACCTATGTTGGAACGTGTGGAATGTTTGAAATAAAAAGTGTGGATTGAGGGAATAAAGATGAGTAATAACATATTTGGGTGTATAAGTGTTACGTCCTGTGAACTCCACGATTCTCTTCTTTCGTAAGGACCTTTCGTGGGAACATTTCGTAAAAAATTTTCTCAGTAAAAATTATCTTTAGAATAAGAACCAGAGCGGTATTTGTCGATCGGCAAGCAAATTATTTTTGTAGGTGTAAAATCGAAGATACGAATTTCTCAGACAAAATTAAGCAGAATCTATTTGTCGAAACTACTCGCCTTGGTCGATAATAACGTTAAGTCGCCATAAATCAAGGAGTTGTCATGGAAATTTTGTGAGAAGCCTTTTAACTTAGATGATAACAGACTAACGCGAGAACCTGAGAATTTCATTATTGACATTGGTTTGGATCTAACGTCTCGATTCGTGATAACAACATATTTGTTTAATTTAATCCTCTAACGAGCGATAACTGACAAAAAGTTCTGTGAGAAAAACAAACCGAATCACCAAAAATACAATATAATATAAAAACAAAAATACAATATAAAAATAAAAACAGCTATTTGTCTGGCTCCAACTTCTTTTTGGATGAAAGTATCACCTGCAGTTAATTCTCTATTCTCCCGCTTATTTACTTTAGCGTTATTCGCTCAGAGTAATTAAGAATCCTCCTTGTCCTAGCGATGTTCACTCAGGATCTCCTGTCAATCCGCTGTTTTCTCCTTAGAGTTATTCTCCCACTTAATTGCTTTAGCGTTATCCGCTCAGAGTAATTAAGAATCCTTTTCCTAGATGGTATGGAAAAATAGAGCAGTAAAGAAACAACAAGAACGCATTCTGCAACACCAGAATCGGCAGAACCATTCTCCCGTTATAACATCCGTTCTCTCCGGGAGATTTATCTCCGAGGACGCCCTGGCCGAACTGCGCCGCTTAAACAAATTACATTCCTCGCCAACGACAAAAACTATCAACCCATCCGCCATCGAAATAATCAACCTAACCGCGCTCACACTAGTCATAGATCTAACGAAAAATACAATAGAAAATTTGCCTGCGCCAGAATTAAATTTTAACGAAATTACCGCGCGTTTTGAATCAATAGAAACTTTTGTAAAACAAACCTACGCAACCCTTCCCGAATCTACATAGAATGTTTAAGAACTGTTTATATAATTAAAAATTGCACTCGTTTCTTTATATTACACAAAATGTCTAGTTTGTAATGTTATTATATTATTCTTATAATAAATACTTATGTCAATTTAAAAAAATCTCCATTTATTTATTAAGTTAAGACCCCGCCCTCAGCTCCGTATCCTCTCAAATCACACTCGGTCCGATCCCAGGTAATAAGAGTAAAATCCTTGACCTAAAAAGAGACCAACGATCACACCGCTCACGGAAAATGTCCTAGCGTCCTTACAAACGTTGACCCATTGTGAGCCATCGAAAGGTGCATTCGACTCGAGGCACGCGCCCTTCCAGCGTGCACCCGAGATAACATAAGATCTTTTTACGTCTTCCCACACCCCCTCCTCTGGATAGCCTTTCCTTCGCTATCCTTCTAACCAATACTCCGTAATATCTCAGAGTTTGATATTTCTTTTTTGACGTAACATCTCATTTCGCGTCTAAGAGCCTAAGCAGAATGGCTGTCTTGGCAGTGTTTTATGTCTTAAGTCTTTGTCTTATGTAACGCACAATACTGTTTAGGTATTTTAAAAGAATATTTGGTAGTAATATTACATATGATGCCGTTAATTTTAACGGTATTGTGCGTTACATAAGACAAAGATTTACGGCATAAAACACTGCCAAGACAGCCATTTTGCTCTTAGGTCCTTAGTCCCTCTTAATTGTGTCTTATAAGCACCCTTTATGCGTGTGACGTCACGCAAATTAAATTTTACTTCTTTTCAAAATTTCCTTCAGAATTGATCATTCATTAATTGTCTTTCACTTTATAACCTTTTGCCTTTGTCTCGATCTTAATCTTCGTTATATAATTCTATTTATATCTATAAAGAAATTAAGTAACTCGGACGTCGCAATCGCCTTCTGGCGAAACTTACCATACAATAAATAGTAATTCAAGCGCGACTCGGCAGCGTCGGAAATATCGGCAGGAATCAAAGAACAGAAAAGAATCTAGTTTCATCTTCTGCGACGAAGCGTCCGACTGATAATGCGAGATAAATACTCAGGTTATATCAGTCGCGAATATTTGCCGGATGGTCTAAGTGTCCTCGGAATCCTCTGGAAGTTAGATAATTCTAACAAATGACAGTTAGAAAAATCTCCCACAATTGCCCCTCTATTGGCCCACCAGCAAATCACAACACAGCGAATTCGGCTAATAGGCCAGTCATTAAAGACAATTAATTCACTTTAATTACAAAAGTTTTCAAATTTTGATGGCATATTGGGTGAGTTGAAATAACAATAAATCTTATTTTGCAATCATCTCCGAGGTCCGGAACATGTTAAACATTGCAAAAAACGTTAATTTATTGTTATAACTTTGCAAAAAAAATTGCAATAGTCCTGCAAACTTAAAGCAATGTCTATTGTAATATTTTCCGCAATGTATTAGATTTGCAACCTATTTCGAGGCGCGCAACATTGAAATTTTTTATAAAACAACGTATTTAGTCATTAATAAGTTGTAATAATTTGCGTAACTAGTAGAGGGTTGCAAATTTATATTTGGATAAGGGAAGACATTTGAAGCATTCCGTAAAATTTGCAAAACTTTTGCAATTTTTTCACGCTTGTAAAAAGTGCAAAATAATAATTGTTGCTAATTTTTCACTGTTGCGGACTTTGTCCGAGATTACAAACTTAACAGCTTGTGACGAAAAATAATCTCAACGTTTGCAACCAATTTGCAAAACTTTTACAATTTTTTGGACAAAATTACGACCAAATAAACAATTGTTCCATCATTGATTAAAAAATATATATTGCGTGCAACATAAAATTGCAAATGGGCACAACTGTTTGGAGCAATTGTAAAAGTTATTCTATCGATTTGCAGCAATTTTGCAATTTTTTTCGCAAAGTTATAATAAATTAACATTTTTTTGCAATATTTAACATGTTCCAGACATCTGGGATAGTTGCAAAATGAGATTTATTGTATTTCAACTCACCCAATATTCCATCATTTGAAAACTTTTGTAATTAAAGTTAAATTTTCGAATTTTAGTGTCTTTATTGACTGGCCTATAACGTTCGAAGATGCCACTATAAAAACCGCGTACTCAGCCGTGTTACGTTCTGTTGACTCCACAATTTCTTTCTTTCGTAAAATCACTTATTTTGTCACACGAAATAGACGGAAACTATAAAATAGCGGTTATCAATTGACGAAGCGGATGCACTCCAACTGTCATCGCTCATTAAATAGTAAAAGACGATGTTTGAACTACCGCGCTGTATCGACATAGGAACAGTGGTGTGCTGCCATCTGTTGCAATTTTTGAGTCAACAACCGAGTCCGTGAAAAGCTCTAGCGGGATCAGTGCGGGCCCATAGTAACATACATAGAGTGCGTTCCGTTTCACGCATGATGCGCACAGAAGCGCACAAGATCGTTCCGTTTCACTCCATATGCAGTTCATGCGCGCATGGGAACGTTCTCCCACCACAATGCCGCGCCATGTTGTGCAGCGCATGAGCTGCCTCAGCTCCCGAGATGATGTAGTCCATGCCTGGTCCATGCGCGAGAATTATTTAGGCGGGAAGGAGTGAGAAACGGACCGAGACAATAAGCTCATGCGATGCGCTGCGTTTCATGCGGTTCATGCATGAAACCGAACGCACCCATAGAGAGTGTTGCGCGCGCAGCGGCGCAGCGGTGCATCCGTGCGGCAATGTAGCGCCATCCGATTTCCGAGTTCTTCACGGAAATGAGATTGTTCTCGAGCGAGCGTGCGATCATTACGCATCCGTTTTTCGTTGTGACAAGTCACGCGTGTCGAGTCAAGCGGACTCGTAGCCTTTGCTTTACTATACTTGCGTGATCAAATTTACTGAATCTATATACCAATTTAAAGTTGTGCTCGGTATTAAGTACCAAGGAGAAGACTTATTATATAGAGGCTAGACGACGCCGACATATACGAAACGAGAGAAGAGAAGAGACATCCGCCATTCGTACTATAATTGAGGGATGTCCGCCATTGCAGCCGATCTGAGTGACGAAGGCAATACAAAGGCCTTGAATTACTATTGGATTCTTCTTGCTATTGAGGTCGCATTCCTCCACTGCGGAGAATCCTTCCACGGACAGTGGAAGTCCCGACACAGGTAACTCTCGTTGTTCTGGTTAAAGAATCATGGGTCAAACTTGGGTGGCTAAAGTTGGTTAGCAAAAAGGCGATCCTTGATTTTGAAACATTCGAGAGCTCTCTTATTCGTGTATCGGGATCATTTTAAGCCGGGCATTACGATCTCGTATCCGAGCCTTCGCGATAAAAATCGACGAGGCCGGAAGAGAAGATTTCTTCTCATGCATTTGAGCACTCAAAAGAAGCTTTCTTCTCATGGATTTGAGTACTCAAATAATTATACGGTTGCAACCACGCGTTAATTTACATTGTCTCTTGTGAAATATAATAACAAGTTCTACTTTTTTCAAAATAAGAATCCAACATATAACGAGTAAGCTTGAGCAGCTTTTAGCGCTCAGTAAAAACATTACAGATTTATACGATAATTTTATTAGAGTAGGACTACCAAATATTTTGAATCAGAATATTCAGATGCAACTTTCAGAACTAAGAGAAACTTGGAATGCTGAGAAATGACTTACGTTTAAAAAATTTTTTCCATTCGATGATAGTTACAAGCCCTTCGCTATCTGCTATTGAAAAATTGTAGTATTTGAAAACTCATCTTACGGGTTCAGCTTTCAATTCAGTACAGCATACAGCATTAACAGCGGAGAATTTTCAAAAAACCTGAGATGCTCTTATAGAGTTCTATAAGAACACGCGATTATTAATAAACTCTAGGCTTCAATCCTTATTCAATTTTAAACGCGTTACAAAAGAATCAGGCACTGAACTTCACCAATTGTATTCAGAGGTCATGGTCATGCAATTGTATCGGACTTTCGAAACACTAGGATGTCCAATCGCTCATTGGGATCATTTTTTGATCTTTATTTGTACTCAGAAGTTAAATTTGGAATCAAATAAATTGTGGGAAGCTCAATTAGGTTCCAGTAGAAAACCTCCTTCATGAAAACAGTTTCACGATTTCTTATTTGCACGAATGTCGTCATTACAATCCTTTGAAAGTTCTCAACAGAAACGGATTTTGCAATCAACGAAACAGCTTTCAGCAAAGGTTCATCATCAAGGTAAATCAATCGATGCGTCTTCTAATCAGAAGGGAGTCTGTATTTTGTGCAAAGAAAGGCTTGCCTTAAATACGCGCCAAAAACGACACAGCAAAAAATAGCATTCATCTCCACACATAAGCTTGGCTATAATTGCTTAGGACTGCACTGAGTCTCTCAATGTAGGGTTACAAAACGTTGCCAGATGAGCGGTCGCAAACACCACACTTCAATTCATTTAACAGATTTCTCCAAATCCAATGGAAAAGAGAATAAGAATACCAAACAGAAATCCTCTTCCGATATTTCATTAAAACAGAATGCTAAGGTTTTACATTCTCATCGTGACGAGTCAAAGGATCGTCAATTCTTTTGGCGACTACAATAGTTTGGTTATTTCTACGGCAGGTCAATTCATAAAATTGCGAGCACTTGTAGATCAGGGTTTAGAGGAGTAAGAAACGTTAAGATAGTCACGTTGGCACCGTAGCTGGTAAACCTGCGGAAACTTCGAAAGAAAACATCACGCGGGACACGCGTGATCAGATCCGAACACGGAGCTCGTTGGTCCGAATGTACGGGCGGGCAGACGATCGTAAGCCGCGGATCGTGAAGGTAGACCGTCTCCGGTTGCGCGCTGCGGTGCCTACCGTATTAAATCGAGTGTACAAAACTTAATAAACTGTGTTCTATATATTCTTAACTGAAATCTATTTTATCCTGACGTCATCTCGAGTTGACCCATTACAGAGGTGGCAATTATAACAAAGAGTTGTTCAACAACTTAATTTACCTAGAGCGCATTCCGCAGTTTCGTTGACAGGTATTGGTGCGAAAAATAATAAGACCAAAAAGGGATTACCTCGTTTTTGCTCAAACTACATTTTCCGTCAGATTTCGAAATTCAGATACAAGCATATATTTTACCAAAATTAACTTCGTCTATTCCTTCTTTCTCACATAATAGGGATAATTGATATCATTTGAATAATCTAGAATTGACTGATCCAAACTTTCATAAAAGAGGAGCAATCGACTTAATAATCGGTGCCGATATATACAGTCAAATTATAGAAAACGGAATCATTAAAGGAGAACCTAACACGCCTATAGCTCAAGCTACAAAGATAGGTTGGATCGTTTCAGGGGTTACAAGTCTTCGCAAAATCAATCCTAGAGTTCAAGGTTATCATGTTTCAGTCACTGATGATCTTCACGATCTTCTTAGGCGTTTTTGGGAGACAGAAGAAATTTCGATAACTACTAAGACATTAACAAAAGACGAACAAGATTGTGAAGACCATTTTAAAGCTAATCATTCTCGCGACGCTAACGGTCGATACATTGTTAAACTTCCGTTCAAAGATTCACCAGACAAACTTGGAAATTCAAAATCAAAAACTATTCGGGTAATGACTAACTTACGTCACAGATTTTCTCAACGAGTCTCACGCTAAATTATACCAATACTAGCCCACGTTCCTTTCGGGGCGTGTACAGACGAAACCTTCCAGAAGACTCAAGCCTAATAAAATAGGCAAATTATAGACTTGTTTGTCGCATTCCATAAAATTCCACGAAATGAAGCACGAAATTTTAATTATCTTGAAACGCGAATTTGACCTAAAACCCACGCCTCGCGGCGATTAATAAAGTTAAGCTTCTGAAAGGGACTGTCAAAAGGCAAGGTGATAACGTACTCGCCAATGAATAGCCGCTAATTAGAAATTGCTTATAGGCAATGACAATTTTTGGGGATACTTCCTAGGGGATAGGCGGAAAATCGAAACCTACGTCACGATCAAAAGAGAATTCCACCAATCAAATCAGATTAAAAAGTAAGCCCGCCTCCTTAATTTTGTATAAAATTTGCAATTTTGCGCACTTGGAGTCACTTCTGATCTAGTTCGAAACCTTTGAAGCCGTATTTATCAATCAATTCATCAGCCAGCCGTATTTCTCGTTTAAACATAAACCAGATATCTGTTGCGTCGCGGTTTAACTATCGCGAGTCAATTCTGTGCGCGTCAAGATCACGTCGCAGTTCCGAACCGAGTCAAACTGCTTATCGCTGCAATCACCTGAGTCATTCCACGATCGCAACATCAATAGTAAGTCTGAAATACCCGTTCGCTTGTCTATATTCATCTATACATAAAAATATAAATGTATATCTATACAATATAACGAGAATACATACATATATACATTTATTTTTAAAAAGCCTCTCCCTATTTCGGATTTTAAAATTATAAAACAATTTTAGTGTACTTGCACGTGCACCGCTACAAGTCCTTGGGGGGTAATTAGCCGTAATCGGACAAATCGGAGCAGGCAGGCGCGCGTCATAGAGCGGAAGCTTCTACTACGAGCTAAAACGTCTTAGATATTCGCCGCGTTTCGCGCCTTCTCCACCTCTCTCTGTCTCTCTGAGCTACCGAATCCCCCCCGATACCCCTGACTCATCCCCCTTCCTAGAGCCCTCCTATTCCCCGGTTCTTTCCGAGGAACTCGAGGATCCTCGCCACGGCTCTTTCCTGGACTCTTATTCCCCGCTTCCATTCGAATATTCCAATACTATAGGACACCCTCCCCCGCTATCTCCACATCAACCATCGAGATTCTCAACGGTCGATCACCTTCCCCCGCGCTCTCCAGTTCCAGCGTGAAAATCGTATACGAATCGATTTCCTTAGATTAGATAAGCAACACTACTAAACTAATGTAACCTTAAGCAATAGTTCCTCGATATGTATATACATTACACCATTTAATTTCTCTTTTTTTTCTTTTCCATATACATTTTTCATTAATAACAATTCTGTAATTATCCGAGCAGGATGTCAAGTTTAATTTAGATTCTCTCAAAATCCTGTTCGATGACTTCCGTACCATTGTATCATCCGCGCCCTTCCCACACACACACATACACCTCATACACATACACATATGCGTATATAATGATCTGCCTACTTCTCTATTGTAATTCTAATCCGCTTAAATTTCATTAGATCTTTTCTTTTATAATAAATGTCTAAATGCCTTCCAAATATTGTAAAATAAATACCCCATTTATTTCATAGAATAAGACCTCGTCTTCAGCTCTCCTGCTCTCTCGAAAATCGCACACGGTCCGTTCCCTGGTTGTATGGATTAATTTTCTTAACCAAAAATAGGACTACGAGTGCACGAAACTCGCAGTAAGCGTAATAGCGTCCTTTCTGGACGTTGACCCATGACTGGAGTTTCCCGAAACGTGCATTCGTCTCAAGGCACGCGCCTTTTCCAGCGTGCACCCGAGATACGATAAAATCTCGTTACGTCTTCCTATCTCCCCTCCTCTAGATAGCCTTTTCCTTGCTATCTTTCTAAACTTAATATTCTACAAATTTTGGAGTTTGACTTAACAGCCGGAACAATTCATTATTTTTCTAATCCTTCAAGTTTTACTCTCAATCGTACTTTCAATCCATCATACTAATTTCAATGAACCTGTTTCCTGAGATTGCCTGAGAACTGTGCTGACTGACTTGACGAATAGTCGTTGACGATTTCACGAGGGGGTTTCTCCAACAAGGAAACCAGCATAGCGATAATAAGCTAAACATATGATACGTTATTAATATATCTGAGCGAAAAATAAAATCGTAATCCCTCTTTAATTCTCATTTGTAAAGATTGTATATCAGAATCTTTATTAATAAACTTAATTACTAAATTCAAATTTCCCAAGTGTTATTTGGTGTGTCTACTAAAAAATTTAATAGTGCTCGGGCATTGCCTACTTATGCCATATTGCTTCAAAAGCCAATCTCCTAAACGATAACTGACGAAAAGTTCCGTGAGAAAAATAAACTGAATCACCAAAAATCGAGACATTTTCCCACGACAAACCATCTCTGGAACCGTATATAAATCGCGACTCCACGTACTTGGAGACACTTACAGTTCCAAACTGCACGAGGGCAGACCGTCGGGAGATTACCGAACTCGTTTTACCGTATCGAACCGTAATAAATCGTGTCAAAATTCATTGTATAACCTGAATGAATATAGTATATTATATTCATATAATATAGTGGAGCCATCGAAAAAGTGCGTTCGACTAAAATCAATAATCTTATAAAACCGTTCTAGAGAATCAAGGCAAAATTAAATCAAGTAGCTCAACACTACACATCCACTACTGGAGCCTTTAAACCCACCCCTAGGCAAGTTGTTTTCACTCTAGATATTACCGGAATCGCGGAAGATCGTGGAGCAAAGGGCCCCGAGCTAATTCGAAGCGCCGCCACTACGTGGCGACGGCGTTGAACAGATACTCGTACTTAAAATACGCCCCTTCAGGGAATATAAGGGCGAGCCGAGAGGCCCTAGCATCAGGCCAATAGTGAACATCCGCGTCCCCAAAGGGATTCCCATTGTTATACCGGTGCTTATGCCTTTTTGCCATTTGGAGAAGGCAAATAAAAGTGCATTGGTGAACCATTTGGCAATATCTTCTGTGATTTTAGACAATATTAATAAGCAGCACGCAGCACATCAAAAAGAACTTATGGTTTGGGTTAGTGAGGCAGTGGTTGCACAACGACTGGATATTCTCATTAACATCAAAAGGCAAAGAGCAGGCAAAGATTCTAAGAATATTACATGGATTTACTAAACACGTACGTAAAAATGTTATCTTATTTTTTGTTAGTGGTTGGTATATTCATATAAATCATTATTTTAAAAACTGTTGATTTTATATACACGTAGATTATTGCGGAAAGAAAACTGTATCATGAACGCACCAACGGTCAATTTTTGAGGATAAGTATCACATCGGTAGACACAAATGACGCAGAAACGATTGAAAAACAAATCGAACTTTCATTGTTGGATCGTTTAATAGCAGACAATCGAGAAGGTCGTCTAACTGACTTAGATGTCAAGGACCAAATTGATGGTTTTATATTTGCTGTACGTATTTCTAAATTTTCTTGGTTCTTTATAAATTATTTGAACGTATATTAAGGTATACATGTGATTACAACTTTTTATTTATAGGTAATTTATGAATATAAAAATAAATAAATAATTGTCCTCCTTTATCTTTATTGTCTCTTTTATCTTTATCCACATGTTTATAAGACTAAAACGCATATTATAATCGTCCATATCCTATATAAATCATTGTTGATATCTAGTTCTTATCTGGCTTAGCTCTGAATTGTGCAGAGAAAAGAAGTTGGCATAGAAACAGCGTCGATCTCGCGCAGAAAAGTCGGGCAAAGATCACGAATACATCAAGATATAATTCAAGGTATCGGCGACAGCCTTCAGCGAAAAGACATTCAAATGGACATTAGTAAACGTACTTGTGCTAACCAAGTACACATATTATTATGTGTACATCATTTAAGCAATACGCATTATTTGCTCAATCTGTGTCTGGATAATCTAAATTAGGAAACTGTTTCTTCATCCAGTTTTTACTGTAATATGCATTGTGTTCACACGAAATGTGTGAAATGGTAATAGAATTCAAACAAAGTAAAAATATACCATAACCAAGTATATTATCACCAATTGCCAGTATTTAAAAAAACGAAACATATTTCTTAGCACCTCAAACTCACATACTTTTTAGAACGGGAACGCAAATCTCGTGCAGTAGGATACTTCCTACGATGTATCAGCTAAACGACGAATGGTACAATATAACACCAAACGTGAAATACAGCAGATCAACGATAATGGAACCAATGACCAAGCCGAGAAAAAATAATTTTGACTAATCATATATAATTGTATATGATTATGTATAGAATCATAATAAATATATATGGGTATATTTATAATCATGTATATTTACATCTTGCTCCTTGTATAATTATATATGGATCTATATATGATTAGATCTGACCATTCCTAGGCTGATATGACTAATATATTCTAATTCGTATAAGTAGGTACAGATTCATATATGATTAGACCTAATCAAGCCTGACTCATACCTGACTGTATATGAATTCATGTATGACTATATATATCGAGATCTCAAAATCTCGAGATATATACTTGCAACTGCGGTGCCTCGCGTATATAAAGTCACGGGGTCTCGCTTCGCGTGTACTTGGCGCGAAACACTATCGTGTCTCTTGATATATATATATATATATATATATATATATATATATATATATATACACATCCTGATTGTTTATTGAAGTTTTTCCAAATATATTTTTATTATACGTACGTTTTATTGTATTTTCAAATAAACGTAATAATTGAATATATTCTCACAAATATTTATGATAATAATAAGCATGTTAAATAATTATATTTACTACATTATGATACAAAATTTTGTATCAAATATAATGGGTTTTTATTATAAATAAATTATTATATTAAAAAATTTTTTTATTTACCATATTTGTTTAACAGTATTCGCTCGTTTACATAATATATATAATCACCGACTTTCAAAACTTGACAGATTGACTTAATATTTTTAAGTTTAAATAACATAAAATCTCCACTTTCTTTTACAGGAATTATGTGTTTAACTTTTGAATTCGTTTCCAAATGGTAAAACATTTTGATATTCTCGACAGTAAAGCAGTTAAGAATAAAATATAAGTCATATAATCAGAGAAATATCGAATTCTCCCCCGAAACCTTCCCCCGCCCTTTCTACTTCTAGCGTAAAAATCGTTTACAAAGCGATTTGTTTAGATTAGAACATCATTAAAATAATATAACTAGAACCACAATAGTTCCTCGATATGTATACATACTTTATATAAACATCTAGCTTGTAATTATATTGTATTTTTATACACTACTTTTATATATTTACGTATATATAGCCCGTGCTTATTCCCCACAATCTAATGTAAAATATTAATTTACTCACCAAATGTATTTTGACGAGGAAAATACCGATCTTTATAAAAATCCTCCCGGATCCTCCGAATTTGTGTAACATCCGTACCGGAACAAATGTCACTCCACACGCACACACCACACTCCCACGTACTTTATATATAATAATTATTTTTAATTTGTAATAATATTTTGTCCTTTTGTTTTTTGTAATAAATGTTCTAATTATTTTGATAAAATTAAACTCAATGTTTATTCGTTATAAATAAGACCTCACCTCTCACTACCTCCCTAAAATCGCACAAGGTCCGATCCCCGGTAATAGGGATATTATATCCTTGACAAAAAAAAACCGCAAGTTCACGAAAACTCTCAGTAGACGTAATAGCGTCCCTTCTGGACGTTGACCCACCACTGAAGTTTTCCTGAAAAGTGCATTCGACTCGAGGCACGCGCCCTTCTAGCATGAACCCGAGATACCATAAGATCTCGTTATGTCTTCCCATACTCTCTCCCTTGGATAGCCTTTTCTTCGCTATCCGTCGAACCAATATACCTAAATTCTAGGGTTCTGACGTAACACTGTAATGAAGATAATTCTTATTGTGAGGTGCCCTACCTGGCATTACATCGATTTCGGATCTTTAGCTGCAATCGAGACACATTCCCACGACAGTCCATCCTTGAACCCTGTATAAACCGCGACAGCGGAGCACCACAATACAGTTCGAGACCATTAGTCAGTTTGAAATCATCAAACGTTTCGAGATTATCGATCAATTCAAAATCATCAGTCAGTTTAAGATCATCATCTGTTCCGTTGCAATATTTATCAGCCAGTTTCGATGCGACAACCGCGAATCAAAATCATACCTGTGCGCGCTACCACGAAGGCAGCGTCAACGGAACTCGCCGCAATCACTGGCCCTGAGATCCAAAACCGCGTCGGAATTGGAACCACCAATTAGTAAGTCGAATTTCCGCTCATCTCTCTAACTCTTCGAGTTCTAAAGTCTTACAGGCCAATAACCTTATTGCCTATAGCCTAAAAAATGTGGAATATTTACTATCACAGTTTTCTCCCCTTTCCAATAAAATTACACGAGGCTTTGGTGGTTATTAGGGATCAATCAGCGTGGACAATCATAATTTATATGAAGAAATACCATGCCTCGGTGTCACTGCTGAATCCATGCGTCATTCTAAAAGTAATGACCTTCCGGGACGATACCACTCATTTTTAGAACGTCCCAATGATGAAATCGTGTCAAATAAAAACCTACTAGGGGTTTTAAACCTTTAGGAACACAATTTTTTTCGTCGAGAAGAAAATAGAGATTTTTGAAGGTAAAACATTTCATTAATTTTATTAAATTAATTTATTGCAAATACTTGATAACCTCATCATCACACTCGTTGTGATATGATTAAATCTACATCTGATTTCGATTATTACTAGGTTTTTACTCGAGATCGCACATTTTATAAAGCTAACGATTCAACTTAACCCAATTAACTGTTACGTCCTGCGGACTCCACGATATCCCTTTTTCGCGGGAATTCTTATGCGCCTAAGATAGTCCTTAAGATTAGAATAAACAAACCGAGCACGGACGGTTATCGATCGGGGAGTGAAGTTAGATCCCCTCACATTTCTTTTTTTTTATGGTCAAACTACCTATTTGCTTGGGCAACTAAAAGCAATCTCTCAGATGACAAATTACTAACAGATGGGAGATATGGTGACCAGATTCTCGTCAACCTCGTCTGGCTCATAACTATAAACCCGGCGACACGACGCGCAAAAAGGGCCTTAATTCCAGACGGGGGATAATGGGGATCTGTATTATATCGCGCGACTCACTCAAAACTGGCCGTGCAATGTTCCGACAAACAGAAACGAAACCTAATACGTGCTTTCAGAAATTTTAAGAGCACGTGGCGGAAGTTTCTGTTTGCAATAAAACTGCACTTAAAATTGAGAAGTATGAATCGTCTGTCAACATAAAAACAGGGTCGCGAGATAAGTGAGGAACCCTAATAAAAGAGAAATCGGCGATAGACAAAAAACAGATGCGTCACTGGAAAAACCGATGGGGTACACCCAACAAGATAGTGGGGGCCTTACGAGGAGACTCACCAATGAAAAACCGGAAAAATCGATAACCGTCTCTAGCTTTCTAGAATAGGCGAAAACTTAAGAATCTACTTCTTGGGTGAGGAACATCTCACCCAATAAGAAATCCTTTAAACAAAAATTAGAAACATTCCGCCAACCAGAAGTCCCAAAATAAAAACGAACCACACCCCAGATGAAATTCACCCCTTCCATTCCCTACATTTTCCTATATAAACCCTGACATTGCGGCACTCCCCCTCAAAGTTTCCGACTCTCTTCAAGCATCTCAACCTTTAGTCTCGTGCTTTAGCCTCAGCATTATAATCGTGATCTCTTCTGTCATTGAGTCGCGATTCCCCACTTAGAGTCAGTGCAAGAAATCCGACAGCACATCAGTCGCTCCGACTCATTCTCCAAGCAAGGACCATTCGGGAAGGAATCCGCTCCAACGTTTGAACTCACCAAGTAGTAAGTCGTATATTCACTCCTTATTACCCTTATTTTCTTGTGTTCGGGAAGTCTCTCGGGTCCATGTCCCTCAAATCTTCTAGCCCTTTTTTATTTCTCTACTACTCTGAATTAGCCAAATTATCGGTAGATTCGGAGTAATCTTCCTCTATTATTCACGGGTCACGGATTAGTCGATTCGTCGGCAGATTCGGAATAGTTTTCTTCTATTATTCACGAATTAGTCGATTCGTCGGCAGATTTGGAATAATCTTCTTCTATTGTTCACGGATTAGTCGATTCGTCGGCAGATTCGGAATAATCTCTTTTATTGTTCACGGATTAGTCGATTCGTCGGCAGATTCGGAATAATCTCTTCTATTATTCACGAATTAGTCGATTCGTCGGCAGATTCGGAATAATCTCTTCTATTATTCACGGATTAGTCGATTCGTCGGCAGATTCGGAATAATCTCTTCCATTTATTCACGGATTAATCGGTTCATCGGCAGATCCGGAATAATCTATTGCTTCAAGCTACCTGACTCGTCGGTGGACTCGAGGTATTGTTTTATCTCCCTAATCTCCAAAACCCGAGCTGACTTCCCCGCAATTAGTGGGCTTAAATATTAACAATCCGCTAATTTGTAGTGGATTCGGGTAGTCCCTCCCCTAAGAGGTCGCGAACCGCCGCGAGACACATAAAGAATCGTCGGAACAGGCGGACGCGAAGGGAGCTTGACTTCCCTCAAGAATCAGCCAACGCAGGTCCTCCGCGACTCATCACTCCGGCCGCCTTGTTCATCACACCAGAATCGCCCCGTTATCGCACCTTCTCGCCCTGTTGTCCTACCGTGTCGCCCTATTGCTGAACATTCTCGCCTTCTTTGTCGCGTGGCTCCTTTTCGCGTAGTCCCCCGTCAACCCCGTCAACCCCGATCCAGCCCGCTTCCTAGAACCTCCCGGTTCCCCCTCCTCTTCCCGAAGTCCGTCCCCGACCTCCTCGACCGCCTCGACTCTCGATTTCGAGGAAATAGGCGATCCCGAGCTGATTACTCTGGATTAACCACACACTTACACACACAAATGACATCCATTCCCCTTCCGTTCATTTATCTCAATTGGCTCATAATCTCGATGTCACTGCCAAATACTATTTTAATGTAATTAATGTTACCGACAAATATTATTTTTATTGTAATAAATGTTTAGTTGTTAATAAGTTTAAATTAAATGTTTCTTTATTTTAAATAAGACCTCACCCCCAGCACCATCTCCCTCTCGAAATCGCACGAGGTCCGATCCTGAGTTAAAGGAATTAAATTCCCTGACTCGAAAGAGGACCGACGATCGCACCGCTCTCGGAAGGCGTCCTACCATCTTTACGGACGTTGACCCTTCCTGAGCCATCGAAAGTGCGCTCGGCTCGCGCCACACGCCTCAGAGCTTGTACCTGCAAGCGATATTTTTAAGCGTCTTGTTGCGTCCTTCCTTACCCCGACCCCCCCTGGTTGGCCTTTCCCTTGCTTCCCAGTTTTTCTTACCCTAATCCCGCGGCTGGACGTAACATAACCTATTGCTCTGATTGTGAGAAATCGAAGGATTTGAGCTGGCTCGTCACGCCTATACATTGCCAAAGGTAAGTGATCTATTTTACGTTATCTAAATCTTTGATTCCCTTGTGTGCTGATTAAGTCAGCGCTTCTTCTGACAATCACATATCTGTAAATAAATAAATTAGCATCTATGGATACAATGCTTGTAGTGCCTATCACACTGATTGTAATTAATCTTTTCGTTTAGATAGAAGCAAAAAGGTATTGCTCTGAAGTTTTTCCTGATATTTCTCAGGCTTTTGATAAGATCATGCTGGCTTCCTGTCAACTATAATAAAAAAGAAATCAAGTCTGCCCTCAAACTTTCACACTATTCTTAGATCTTATCTTGATCATAGAATGTTCCTAGTAAAATACGAAGAAACAGTCACACCACTCCGTGCCATTTACTCTGGTGTTCCACAAGGTAGTGTTCTCAGTTCGCTACTATATCTTCTGAACACGGCAGATCTACCAACAACACCCGGCATCACAATTGCCACATTTGCGGACGACACTTACTAGACGATACACTCCGCACCAGCTTTTGAAGCGATCAGTGAAAGTAATTATACAAAAGCAGATTTCTTTGAACGAGTCGAAGAAACTTGTCCCTCACCCAAGGGATAACCTCAAGAAAAAAGTGACAGATAGTGATCAACATGATCGTGTTGAGAGTGTTCGCGCACTTTTCTTTTACTTTACAAACTGTCTCACTTGTAAATTGGCCAATCATGGGCATTGGAGGTGGCAGCCGGAGCATCGGCTATTTGCGGATAGCGCCTTTAGTTTTCCTTTGTTATGTATATTAGCGCACGCATGCGGCCGTTGCCTCCCTTACTGTCTGTGCTAGTTGAGAAGGCTCGGTTATCACTAAAACTGTATCGTGTTCCTAATAAAACTATTATAGAAGTATTGTTCATACAAAAGACAATTTATCTTATTATTCTCCGAGACAATCCACAGAGCCTCGTCAACAGATCGTATTGACCGCTAATGTCGAGGAGATCTTTAAGAAGGAAGGTATCTAAAATCGCACATGTACATATCATATACACTATCTCGTAAAAGTTGTAAAAGTTAAAGAGAACCGAAAAGAGATCTGTATCTGTATGCACGTGTGACAAGCACTACTACTTTTTTGTAATACATTTTGTATAAGTAAAAATGAGAAAAAAAATCGTCGCTCATGTTATGTTTGTTTCCAATTAATAATTCACGATCTCAGTAAGTAAGGAAATAATAATTAATTGAAACGATAATTTGTGGATATATATATTTCGCTTCTTACTTTAATTAGATCATGTTATGTTATTTACAGTATTTCAATATAGTATCTTGTAGCCAATTTGTCGTTAGCCAGTCATTCGTGTTGATAAATTGAGAATCACGCAATAGAAGCCGAGACAAAATTAGAAACTATAAACATGATAAAAAACGCGTTATGCTTGTGGAGAACGCGCCCGCCGAAAGAAAAACCGTCGATGCGACGTATAGAAACCGAGACCGTTATCTATCAGCACTGTCGTAAAACGGGGCATACAGCAGATAAATAAGCCTCGAAGAAATAACAAAAATCGAAATGCATCCAATTATTCACGAAAAAATGTTAACAATAATATAATAATAATAACCGTAAACAGTCATCATTCAAATGCTCTGCAGAATTCAAATAATCTAAATTTTAACAATCAAAATTTTAACTCTCAGAATTCAATTGGTCAAAATTTTAGCAATCAAAATTTTAACAATCGAAATTTTAATAATCAAAATACAACGGTAACATGCAGGTATTACAAGAAATCCGGTCATACATT
Organism: Temnothorax ravouxi; assembly: GCA_030770255.1. Classification (NCBI taxonomy): domain Eukaryota; kingdom Metazoa; phylum Arthropoda; class Insecta; order Hymenoptera; family Formicidae; genus Temnothorax; species Temnothorax ravouxi. The sequence goes on from JASTWP010000604.1 coordinate 80,696, forward strand.
AGAAGAGTGTCGTAAGTGCGCGTATAACAATAGCATCCGTCAAAACTCACAAACTCCGGAAAACGAACAGATTCCCGCGAGAACAGAAACAATCCCGGGAAACACGAAAACTTGCCCCACTCGAGTAGTAGCGGGGGAACTAAAATCAGTTACCGAACAGTAAATATAACTCAAATAGAAGACATTCAGTAAAGTTAAAAAGCCCAAATTTTATGGAAAATCTAAAATTTTTAGTAAACAGTAGATCAGGACCAAATATTATTAAAAAGAATTCTGTTACATCCGATATCATAGTGGGTAAACATAAAATTCTAAGGCTTAGTGGAATCACGAAGCATCACGTGACCACATTAGGACAGGCACTAATATATATCTTTGAATGTCCAGTCGCTTTTCATTTAGTTAGAAACGATTTTCCAATTTCAAAAATGGGATTCGGGAATCAGATTTCTTTAAACAATTTCGAGCGAAGGTCAACTAGGATCAAAATCAACTGGAATAGAATAACATTAGCATACCTTTTGAAGAAAAGGAAGAAATATTCTTCCAAAGTCAATTACATATATGCGTGTTAACATCAGTGGTTGCAATATAAGGAAAGTTTCCAGGAGTACGCCATGGACAAAATAGCCATTCTACAATGTTTAAATTTCCCAGACAACGTTATCCATTGCCTTATAGCGGGTATCATGGACTCAGCCGCTAAACATGTTGCAGCATCTATCTGAAGGGATTTGCTCGACAATTTCCTCGAGCAGATGCACCATTACGACAACAGTCGCAGTACTCATAAGAAATCACCATCCTGCCTAAATCGCTGCCTTTGTCTTACAATAAAAAATGCGAAGGTATATCTGTAAATAACACACCACATACCCACAAAAAAAGAAAAGTTGCGGCATGGACTAGGCCATGGTATTCCCATGTCCATGTATTTTAGCCTGCTGAAACTGAATATGACCTCACAGTTTTGCCCCTACACGTCAGGATTTTTTTCTACAGCCAAAAACAAGGTGTTTTAGCCTTACATAAAAACACCTTGTTTTTAGCTGTACTTTGGGCTGTACTGTGAGGAGTGCCGCAAACGACAATATAACAATTCGCGTCAAACACAGGGAAACTCCACTCCCCTCGAGGACCGCGGACGAACCTCGGGCGGGAACGTCTCGGGAGATCAGCCGTCCGGTGAGAGCGATAACAGAATCGCAAGACGAACAATCCGAATCGCAATAATCAGCCCGCTAGATTTATCTCACGCACCGAGCGAAACAACGTTTGATCGACACCGGGGCTGCCCCAAACGTAATTAAGCAAAGCAGACTCTGTTCCTTAGACAATATAGAAGCAAACGCAGGTATCACGTTTACAGGAATAACCGACGAAAAGATCGATACATTTGGAACCGTAGATATCGAGTACTTAGGTTATAAGATTAGGTTTCAAATTGTAGGAAACGACTTTCCGATTTCACAGAAAGGCATCCTAAGATCCGACTTTCTGCGCAACGCCTACGTAATCGACGCCACTCAAAATCTCCTAACTTGAAAAAAAGGTCAATCCCTCTAATTAAAAGAAATACTACAAGTTCCATTGAGACAAGAGGACCAACGTGGCTTCCCCATCCGAAATGTTTACTATCCCGGCAAGGACGCGTACTACCTTGCCCCTCCGAATCAGTAACCCCAACATAAAAATGGGTTACGTTCCATGAATGCACGTGCACGACGACATCTACTTAGGAGACGCCGTCGTCACGAATCGCGGCGGTATAGCTTACATTGGCGTTATAAATATACCGGCGAACGAAACGTGGAGATCTCGCTACCGACGGTCGAACTTTCAGAGGTAGAAACCTATTCTACCACCGGGCCGCCCTACGCATCCACCTCTGTATCCTCTCCCAATAAGAGTCATAAAAGAATCCTCCTTCAAAATCCAACCTCACCTGGCCGTTCCGCTCTAGGGCCGGAAATGACCAGAAGCGATAGAAAGGCTCGCCAAATAATGGCGGCGCTTTTAAGCAAGTCACGCGTTGACCAAATAAAAGATCTACTCCGCTTAGACCACTTGAACAACGAAGAGAGGGAGCACAAATTTTAAAATTTTATAAATAAATATTTTTATGCTTAATTCCATATATATCATTTATTATTCATTTTTCCGCTTTCTTTACTATTATTAAGTATATTTCATAATAATAATATTTTAAATAATAATAATTATTAAGTTAAATCCGCGCAAGGAAGAGATAACGCGAACGGGGGACGGGAGCGAGAGAGACCGCGCGCTAGGAAAAGAGAACGCCTACGAGAAGACGCGCGCGAACGGGGGAGAGACAAAGGAGGTCGGGAGCAAGAAAGAACATCAATGAGGGGGAACGGGAGCGAGAAAAAGACCGCGAGCGCGCTGTGAAAAATAAACGCGAACGCAGATGCTCTTTCTCGCAATCCTGTCACCCGCCAAGCACTTTCTCTTGCACTCCGCCAGGACTCCGACTCCGACGATTTCTTGTTCTCTGCCAGACCGCCCACGAAGCGGCAACAAAACCCTTCTCCTAATCCCGATCCAGTGGAAAATGAAGAAAATCTTATTACCAACCCCGACGCAAACGAAGAAAACCTCATCCCCGATAATTCCGCAAACGAGGACGACGCGTCAGACAACGATAACGACAATGAAGAACACGAGAACTCGGATCAAAGAATAGTCCTGAACAGCGACGAGACCGACGATATCGACAGCTCAGCTTCAGAACTCTTCGATAACCCGAACGAGCCTTTCGACTTGCACCCAGCTAAGGCACAAGTAGCCGAAATAAGGGACCACTTCCTGGCACGAAAAGACCACCTAATTGTGTTCATCTCACAGCAGGGAAAACCATGTGATCCTGGCAGTCAAATGTTGTTACAACAGGGAAGATTGCCGGTAATCGTGGCTTCGACCCTCGGGCAAGCTAGAGTCGTAACGAAGGGAGCAACGAAGATAATCGCACTTCCAGTCAAAACACAAGAGTCAGAAGAAACAAAAAAGAAATGGATAAAGGAATCCATTGCGTCCTTACTTGACGTTTGCACCGAACTGGAACTGCCAACTGTCTCCATCTGCAAAGGAGAAGTCGACGGCATGCCATTCGCAACCACACGCCGAATAATAGGAGACACCTTCCAAAGAAGTCCTACAAAAATCCTAATATGCAAAAACTATATCTCGATGCCGTCCGAATCTGAGAGAGCTGAGATCCTGAAGAAATTCCACGCCTCTGCCATCGGAGGACACAAAGTGGTAACAAAAACGTATAAACGACTCAGGGAGCGATATTACTGGCCTGGAATAAAACAAGACACAGAAGACTTCATCCGCTGCTGCCAAAACTGCCAATTGAAAAAGTTGGTTTGTGTCAAGACGCGACAACCCATAATCCTCACTGACATTCCTGAAGCAGCGTTCGACAAAATATCAATGGACATAATAGGACCATTAACAACCACGAATGCCGGAAACTCCTATATCCTTACGATCCAGGACCTACTCACGAAATACTCTTTAGCTATTCCCCTGAAACAAGCCTCTGCCATCCACGTGGCCGACGCTTTCGCGAAAGAATTCATCTGCGTATACGGCGCGCCACGAGCCTGGTTAACCGACCAAGGTTCACATTTTCTGGATGCGTTAATGCGGAACATTGCAAGGAAATTCCGAATAGCGACTTATAAGGGTGAAATCACACGATACGGGAATCAGCATGCGGGACTGAAGATGCGTGATTCGAACAGCCAATCAGCGCTCTTCCGCATTTTTCTGTACCTTTCTTGTATGCGTTTGCGTTACTACTTGTGACTACTTGTTTTAACTACAAAGTTTTAATTGAAAAAGTATTTGGAGATAAATATACGGTAGAAGTGCTACATGCTCACCCGAGCCATAGCACGTTAAACCGCATAAAAAATAATTAAAAAAGTATCGGTAAATAGTTAAAACTCGGTAAATAGATAAAACATTATGGAGATGAACGTAGAGGTTAGAGAAGATTCAATACGTCATAATGTAAGTATAAAAAAAAATTTAATTTCTTAGTGTTGAAATAAACAATAAGAAATATAAATTACTTTTTTCAAGTATTACCAATGCAAATATTGCAACTTTTTGTTGCCACATAAAAATTCCAATTTAACGAAACACTCATGCTTTGCCGACATTGATTTTGCAAAAAAAAATATTTATGTGGACGACGCAAATGTTATATTTAGAGGTTTGCTTAACAACATTTACCATTTCCTATATTTATAATTCTTCATATAATTTATATAAAAAATGCATAATAAATAATTATAATAATTATTATTGTATCAATACAACTTCAGTAGAAAGTAATAAAGAAGATGGTACAACAGAAAAAATATTTGTTAAACATAAAAATAAAGAGGACAAACTGTGAGGTTATACGATGAGATACTCGTCGAAGGTGTACGAACCAGGCCATGTTTATGGAATCATATAATCCCTGTTAAGGAAAGAAGTCCCTTATCTATAAAAAAAGCGTGGTTGGAAATAAGCAAAGAACTAAAAGGTAAATATTTTATGTGACCATAATTTTTATATCACTTACAATTTTTTTAAATAAAACTTTTGTTATTAAATTTTTAATAATATGAGTTATTTTTATGACTCTACGAGAGTGTAAATTCTTATACATATACTATTTAAATGAGTATGTGTTGTATCGATAAACCAAAAGCCTATGATATTAAATTGACATTTCAATGAGCTTCTATAAAAAATTCTTTCAAAATATTTATTCATTAATCTATTGTATATAATTTTGATGTAAATAGTAATAAAAAGCGCTGGAGAAATCTCCGTGATTGCTATATGAAAGCAAGAAAAAAAGTGACTGCATATACACCAAGGTTCAGCAGCATCAATTTCAGATAAAAAAAAGATGGTTTTCGCTTTTTTGACCAAATGTAATTTTTAAATGATTTCATAATTTCAAGGCCGTAAGTAATATTCCATCAATAATAATGCACATTTTATACAACTTTTAAGATAATTATGTCTTTAAAAACTTTACAGTTCTGTAAGTAATGTTTTAAAAGAACCTGAACTGGTGAATGATGCCCTAGACACAAATGATCGAAGAGGATAATACAAATAACAGTACTTTTGGAGTAGAAAAAAGTGTGTCTCGTACAAGTAGTATCTCTTCGCATCATAAAAAACGAAGTTTGTTATGCCCTAAATAACGCAAACAATTTATTAACAAATTAAATAAATAATCCATGGAATAAATGATAATAGAATAAATCAAAATAGATTTATATGGTCATAAATACAACTGTATTGTTTTATTTAAATTGTATATTATTATACATAAACTGCTTTCAGTATATGCAAGTACCAAGTCTGAGGTGCATTTCGACGTTTTGTTAAATTGGTAATATTATTTTGATCAGCTGCTGGCTGGGTTTCCTACTTACTGCTGTTCAATATGCTACGCTAGACAAGCTATACGTGACAGAAGTATGCTTTATTCAACACACATAAATAACGTGATATTTTTTAATATTTTGTACAATTTTTCATATAACTATTTTGATCAAAAACTTCAAGTTATCCTTAATTGCAAAACCGTATAGCAAAGATACTCGATGCCAAAAGATGTAGAGATATAGGCAGTGATGGTAGATTTAAGCCACGAGTCATAATGTTTTTCCCTCTCCATTTACGCACAGAAAGACGCTCTGGCTATTCGTGCAGCGCAGTCGTCACACGAATAAACAGAGCGTCTTTGCGTGGGTAAGTGGAAGGGAGAAAACGTCGTGACTCGCGGCTATATCACTGGACTTATATAATAATTAAAATGTTTTAGCATTAAATATCTTATGTGATATACATCAGTTAATTCCGCAACCTACGGTAACTTCTAAATTGTCGGCATAACAATTTCACGAGTTATTTAACAGTTTTTTTCCTATTTGTCATTGCCTGCATTTTTTGATAAATTAAAATTAATTATAGATATATTTTTTAAACATTTAAATTTAATTTCTTATACTTGTAATTGTACAAACAATTTACATCTATAGCGTTTTTTAATATAAAATGAATAAAGGATCAATCATCTGTTTTATAACATATCTGTAATCCTCTGTCTTATAAAAATAACAATACATAAAACTTTTTTATTCCTCAGAATCGCAAGTTCCAAGTTTCCCAACTGTATTTCGACGGTGCCTTTGTTAAATGAAGTCAACGCTACTAAGTTCCAAATTGCTATTTTTGATCAGCTACTGGCTGGGTTTCCTATCTACTACTGTTCAATATTCTACGCTGGACAAGTTTATATGACAGGTAAGCTTTATTAAACATACATCAAAAAAGTAAAATTGTAAAAATATTAATATGTTTCTCCGCTTACACAAATAAAAAAATATTTAGTACGAAATTAGATGCCGACCATTCACAAACGAGACTCTACATCGTGACCTACAGACACCCACTATTAAGGAGGAGAAGGTGTAATCAGATGTATCGAAATCGTCTAGAGGTCCATCCAATCATCTTGCATCCTAGCAAACAATCTGATGAATAAAGAACCTAGCCAACATCTGAAAAGAGAGATATCTCAAGGCCCTCTAAAATAAAAAACAGTAGTTTAGATTGTGCTACTGAGCTTGAATCATACTCTCTAAGTCACCTTATATATTAGAACATATACTTTACTAAATGTTTCATTCAGGTTGTAAAGGAGAATTTGTAGTTATATAAAAAAATTAATATATAAATAATAAGAAAATTGAGATTTAGAGATGCAGAACATGAAAACATCAATCTTTATTCAACCTTTTCACTTAATTTCATAATAAAAAAGTGTACTTAAATATTTCGTAGAATCTACTTTCTACGAAATATGTATTTAAGTACTGTTACGTCCTGCGGACTTCACGATTTCCCTTTTTCGCGGGAATTCTTAAGCACTTAAGATATCTCTTAAGGTAGGATAATAAACTGAGCGCGGACGGTTATCGATCGGGGAGTGAGCTTATAGATCTCCTCACATTCCTTTTATACAACTATAATAGCTATTTGCTTAGGCGACAAAGCGACCCTTCAAAATAAAATATTGACAGACGGGGCATACGTGATCGAATTTTGTCTATCAACCTTGTCTGGCCCATAACTATAAACCCGGCGACACAACTCGCCAAAAGGGCCTAAATTCCAGACAGGGTTGATGAAGATCTTTATTGCATCGAGCGAGCTTTCAAAATTTGCTCGTTCGATGGTTCCGACAAACAGAGACAAGGCCTAGGACGTGCCTGTAAATACACGTGGCGGAAGTTCTGTGGACCTTGTACCTACCATTAAGATTGAGAAGTATGGATCGTCTGTCGACATAAAACCAGAGTCGCGAGATAAGTAAGGAACCCTAATAAAAGAGAAATCGGCGATAGCCGAAAAACAAATACGTCACTGGAAAAACCGATGGGTTACACCCCCAACAAGATAGTGGGGGCCTTACGAAGGGACTCACCAATAGAAACCCGGAAAAATCGATAACCGTCTCTAGCTTCCTAGGATAGGCAAAAATTTAGAATCTACCTCTTGGGCGAGAAACATCTCGCCCAATAAGAAACCTCTTAAACAATGATTAGAAGAATCCCCACCAACCAAAAATCCCAAAAATGAAAACCAGACACACCCCACATGAAATCCACTCCTTCCATTCCCTACATTTTCCTATATAAATCCTGGCATTGCGGCACCCGCTTTCTTCTTCTCGGACTTCAGTCTCTAAGCTTCAATCTCTGCAGTTAACTTCGCCCTTCTGGCGTTTAAGTCTGATCGACTAAGTTGTGCGCGTTGAAATTACGAGTGATTCCACCAACCTACGCAGATAATCACCATCAACCAATCGAGAGTTACCGGAGAGTTATCCTGCTAAGAGGCTTCTAAGAAGCTTAACCTAGATCAGCATCAAGCATGGATTCGGACGGTCCCACCCACAAGAGGTCGCGAAACGCCGCAAGACACGAACGGCGTCGGCAAATCAAGCGAGCGCGAAGGGAGCTTGGCTTCCCTCAGGAATCAGGCGACGCAAGTCCTCCGCGACTCCCCACTCCACCGCTTCTACCAGCTTTCACGGAGGAACCGTGTTTGTCTCGGCAGAATCGCCCCGTTATCTTATTCTCTCGCCCTGTCGTCCTACCTTCCCGCCCTATTGCCGAACATTCTCGGCCTGTCTGTCGCGTGGCCCCTTTTCGCATGGTCCCCGTCAACCCCGTCAACCCCGATCCAGCCCGCTTCCTAAAACCTCCCGGTTCCCCCTCCTCTTCCCGAAGTCCGTCCCCGATCTCCTCAACCGCCTCGACTCTCGACTTCGAAGAAGTAGGCGATCCCGAGATCGTAACGTTAGACTAATAACTACAGAAATAAACTTCATTCTCACATGTCTTAACCTCACTAATTTGCATCCATACATAATATTTCATTACACACATAAATGACATTCATTCCGCTCCCGTTCATTTATCTCAATTGGCTCATAATCTCGATGTCACTGCCAAATACTATTTCAATGTAATTAATGTTCAGTTGTTCAATGTTACCAACAAATATTATTTTATTGTAATATAAATGTTTAGTTGTTAGTAAGGTTAAATTAAATGTCTCTTCATTTTAATTAAGACCTCACCCTCAGTACCATCTCCCTCTCAAAGTCGCACAAGGTCCGATCCTGAGTTAAAGGGATTGAATTTCCTGACTCGAAAGAGGACCGACGATCGCATCGCTCACGGAAGGCGTCCTACCGTCTCTACGGACGTTGACCCTTCCTGAGCCATCGAAAGTGCGTTCGGTTCATGCCACGCGCCTCATCAGAGCGTGTACCTGCGAGCGATATTCTTAAGCATCTAGTTGCGTCCTCCCTTACCCCGACCCCTCTGGGTAGCCTTTCCTTTGCTTCCCAGATTTTCCTATCCTAATCTCGGGGTTGGACGTAACAGTACAATGTTACAAAAATATTTGCTACCAATATTTTAAAAATTACACACACACACACACACACACACACACAAAAAAAAAGATAATTTACATTACATTATTAATAGTAAGATCTAATAAAGAGTAAAGCCCCTTGCACAATTAGCTTTCGCTATCGCTATCACTATCTCTTTTTAAATTTTAATTAATTAAGCCTTTTCAACCTATTTTTTTGTCATTTTCAATTAGTTGAAGTACGCTGAATATATATAACATATAAAATTATATAAATACAGATATACTTGATGGAATACAGTATTAAA
>JASTWP010000604.1:95000-127946 GCA_030770255.1 Temnothorax ravouxi
GGCCACGGCGCTGTTCCGGTTGACATGGAATGTCCCATTTTTTTGAGTCAAAAATATGATTTTAAGGTAGCTACTGCGTTGCAGTGAGTCAAAATAGTCTAAAAAAAAAAAATTTTTATTAATGTATTAAAAAATGTATATTTGGTATCACCTTGTTCAGTGCAATTTCTAGTTTCCAGAAATGTATAATAACACCATGTAATTAATCCCAGATACAGGTAATTAATTAAAAACGAAGTGTCTTACACACGGGTACCAACTTCACATTTGTCAAAACGACTGTAATAAAAAATCTAAAAAATTGGGTGCAATATAGGCATAAGTTTCTCAACTATCATGTTAATGATAAAAAATGACTTTCTGGAAGTTTTGCGTCATTAATTCTGATTATTTTGACATTGGCGCCGAAAGTGAGGTTAGATGCGGTCCGCGCTACTGTCAAGTTTTGATGGCCGACTAACTTCTCTCTTCTTTGTTAGCTACATTTTGTTTGCTTTAATATTGAATATCTTTTTATTGCAATGGTAAACTAACGTTTTTTTTTCTTTTAAATCATTCGTGATAGTTTAATTGATAAGATCTTCTGTTTTCCAAATTTCAATCTTTTTTTAAAATACTCGTAAAATCTTGTTAATTACGATTTTGCACGTCGTTCACATATAACCTAATGTAAAACTGACCAACTTTGAATGCTTATATTTCCGTAATTACGTGGTAAAAAATCGTAAATTAATTCCTGATCACGTATAATGCCCTATAGAATAACATAGTTTAATGCCAATCAAAAATCTTTGTTTTCGCTAATGCAGTAGCTACCTTAAGTCTCATTTTTAAGTCTCACCCCTTAAATTTGTTCTACGAACTCTCAAATAAAGACCCTTGTAGAGCAGGCGCTGTAACTTAATATTTAGAAGTCGCTCAAAGTTTCTAAACATAAAATTAAAAAAAAAAGTAGTAAAAACTGCATTTTTCACTTATTTTCACTGTTAAATCTCTTTTAGTTACCTTATTTTAAAGTACCTAGCCATCAAGTTTAAGATACAACACATGAAACAAAAATGTAAATATAAGTAATTAATGCAATCTTTGACATAAGATCATCTATAGCAAATATAAAATGATTTAATGAATTAAACCATTTTTTAACACTTTTTGTACAATATAAAATTCATTAAAACAATCACCTAGTGTAAACTATATGAAATCTGATAAATGCGATGCACGAAAACTTTCTGCGGGAAACGTAGACTTAATTTAAATGATATATTGATAATATAATTTATTTTCCAAAATAATAAAAAGATTCAAAATGTAGAAAATTACATTAAGTGCACTATTTAATAAAATAGCAATATTTTGAAGAAATTAATGACCATTAAGCTACAGCATACAACTTTAGAGAGGCTTTAGTTTTAAGATGATAGAATGTTTTTCTAAAGTAGCGTTTGATATATTTACTTACAAAACAAGATTATAAGCCGTGGATGGTTAAAAAATAGTTTAATTCATTAAATCATTTTATATTTGCTGTACATGATTTTATGCCAAAGATTGCATTAATTACTTATATTTACGTTTTTGTTTATGTGTTGTACCTCAAACTTGATGGCTAGGTACTTTAATAAAATAACTAAAAAAGATTTAGAAGTAAAAATGAGTGAAAAATGCAGTTCTTTACCACTTTTTGGAAAAAATTTAATGTTTAGAGACTTTGAGCGACCTCTAAATATTAAGTTACAGCGCCTGCTTTTCAAGAGTCTTCATTTGAGAGTTCGTAGAACGCATTTAGGGGTAAGACTTAAAATCATATTTTTGAACCAAAAAAATTGCTACCCTAATATATATACGGGGTATTCCATGGAAAATCTCAACTTTTTTTTCACTCGCATTCACCGATTTCTTTTGTTTTGCAGTATGTTATTGTACATACATACATACTAAATGATAGGTTCCTTCTCAATTTTTTTCAGAATTTTATGGACGTTATTTCAGTAGATATCAACAGTTAAATTTTGAGTTTTTTTCAAGAATTGATATTTTCGGATATTAACTCAAAAGTTCTTTTATGTAAAAAAATTTGTATACATAAAAAATGTTGGATTTTTCTTGTACTTTGAGATGGTAATTTTCATTTTTACCATATTAATTTTTAGTACTTTTTTCATAAAAAACAAATGAAAAATTAATTATCTCAGAAGTGCCATGCTTAATTGAGCTAGTTTTTTTCTTTAAATACATTCAGTCGTGTGTAATAACGTGCTAAAATTTCAAAGTGCCAGGACTAATAAAAAAAAATATATCTAATTTATTTCTTACGGATTTTTATGTAATCCAGTAAAAATGTTCAGTAGTTATTTTTCCGGAACAAACATTTTGCAATCTATCTTCGAAAAAAATTCAAAAATTCGTGATCAACCAAAAAAATTTTTTTCAAAAAAATTAAAAAAAGATTTTTTGTATATGCTGAATGAATGCAAATTGTCTGATTTGTAAAAATAAAAAATATATATAGTAGATAATCTTGAGGTATTTATGAAAAACTTAAGAATATTTTCACTTAATATAATTTATATTAAGTTAATTAAAAAGCATTTAACCGAATTCAGAGTTAATTTGATAAATAGAATTGATACAAATTCAATCAAAGACGAATATTAAATAAGTGGAAAAATTAGATTTCAGAATTAGCAATTTCTATTTTCAGATTCTAGAAATTGACTTATTCTTCAAAGATTTCAAAAGAATAGAAAAATGTACTTAGAATTCCATTTCCATCAAAAAGATAATTCATATACTGTTCTAATCTAAAACCTCAAAAGTTCAATTCTTTTTTTTCCGGAAAGTAGTCGAGTTAAAAAAAATGTATGTTAACACGGAAAGAGCGAATTTAACAAATACAAATAAGTAAGTCGCCAGTCATGAAAGCGTGCCCGGAAAAAAAACCTCTTATTTATTCATATTAGTTTATATTAGTTTACTAGCTGGTTACCCGGGCTTCGCCCCGAAGGACATGTGTAATAAGACACAAAAATAGCCTCTCCCCCTCTCCCCCTCTCTCCCTCTCTCCCCCTCTCTCCCTCTCTCTCCTCTCTCCCTCTCTCCCTCTCTCCCTCTCTCCCTCTCTCCCTCTCTCCCTCTCTCCCTCTCCCTCTCCCTCTCCCTCTCCCTCTCCCTCTCCCTCTCTCCCTCTCCCTCTCCTCTCCCTCTCCCTCTCCCTCTCCCTCTCCCTCTCCCTCTCTCTCTCTCTCCTCTCTCTCTCTCTCTCTCTCTCTCTCTCTCTCTCTCTCTCTCTCTCTCTCTCTCTCTCTCTCTCTCTCTCTCTCTCTCTCTCTCTCTCTCTCTCTCTCTCTCTCTCTCTCTCTCTCTCTCTCTCTCTCTCTCTCTCTCTCTCTCTCTCTCTCTCTCTCTCTCTCTCGAATTTCTCTGCTTTTGTCGAGGAGCAGCGGCGTACGAGTAGCGAACTGAAAGAGTCGAATGCGAAGCTTTCTGCTTTTGTCGAGGAGCAGCGGCGCACGAATGACGAACTAAAAAACAAACTCGATAGATTGAACTGTATTGCGGGCAATGTCGAGCGGAATAGTCAGCGGATTGTTGAGCTGGAGCAGCGGTGTACTGCTCTCACAGACGAGATTCGTAATCTAAAGAGCGATCGTGCTGGTTCTCGTCCTGCTATGCACGTTCCGACCGCAAATGAGTTAATAATATCGGGTGTCCCCGCTGCAATGTCTGTTACTCCCTTAGAGTGTGTTCGTGGCGTGTTCTCGACATTGGGGATCCCTGAGCTTTCGTGCCATGTTCTTGATGTTAGGGCCGTCGCTCGTAAGCCCCCGCCGGTGGGAGCTGGCGACCGACCTTTACCGGTTTCCGCGGTGAACTCGTACATTGTCTCATTGGTTTCGGGCGCGGTTCGAGACACTGTCATTTCTAAAAAGAGGGCACGTCGCGCACTCATGCAGAGGGAGGTTTGTGGGGTCGACTCTGATCGGTGCGTTTATATTAACGAGCTACTGCCAAAAGAGATACACGAGTTGTTGCAGCATGCCAAGCGTGCTGCTAAGGACAAGGGGTACAAGTACGTCTGGGCAAGGGGGGGACGTATATACGTCAGACTCTCGGATGGTGAGCCTGCTGTTTTGATCAATTCTGCCGCCGATCTCGATAGGCTGGTTTGACATGAGCATTCCGATCGCTTATCGACTTCTGTTTTGCATCGCGGTCCAGTCTTGGGTGCTGCTTCAATTCGTGTAGCTCAATTTAATGCTAACTCTTTGCGGGCACACATTGAATTTATCCGGCTTCACTTCAACGCCAATCTCTACCACATCATCTCCGTATCCGAGACTTGGCTCCATGCTGGCGTCTCTGATGATCTTGTTGCGTTGAACAATTACTTTTTGATTCGTAATGATCGAGTTGGTCGGATTGGTGGGGGTGTCGCCTGCTATATTCATAATTCGCTTAAGGCCGCGGTGGTGGCTGCGTCCGTGGGTGGCCTTGTTGATGACCCAGAATATTTAATTATTGATGTTCGCTCGCCTCATAACGAGTCGATATTGTTTGCGTCGGTATATAGGAGACCAAAGGGTCACCTTCTCCATGATTTTGTAGAGTCGTTAACTGGCTGCTCACATCTTTACAAAAATATAATTATTGGTGGCGACTTCAACTGCAATTTACTAACAAACAATTATGAGGCAAACTACTTCCGCGATCTAATGTTTAGCTTGTCGCTTCACATTGTAAACTCGGACGCCACCCATCATACCGCTTCCTCCGACTCATGGCTCGATGTATTAGTGGTTGATGATCGCGACAAGATATTATCGTTTAACAAGTCCTCATGTCTTTTTATAGCCGGCCACGATCTTGTTGAACTTTCGCTGTCAATCAACTTTAATGTCGACATTCGGCGCTCTATTTTGCGACGAAGTTACAAGGGCATTGTCGATTCCGAGTTTCTCGAATCTCTTCAGCCGCTTGTTAGCAGCGCCAGATCTGTGGTTGTCAGTTTGCCGCGTAACACTTACGTCGAGGAATCTTGTGCGTTGTTATCCCGTACCTTACGTGGCGCACTTGATGTTGTTGCCCCTGCTCGGGCATTCGTTGTTAGAAGGCGACCTGTGCCGTGGCTCTCGTGTGAGCTTAGGAGGCGTATTCGTGATCGAAACTTATTGTATAAACAGGCTAAGCGTTCGAATAGCTTGCTGGGATACGCTAGATTTAGACTCCTTCGGAGTCAGCTCAACGCTGACATTAATCGTGCTAAGAGTGCGTTCTACTTGGGTTCGCTGAGTGCCATCACTGACCCGGCTAAGTTGTGGAGAGAGTTGGCTCGTCTTGGACTCGTTAAGTCTTCTTTTGTTTCTCCTCTCCGCTTCTTCACACCGGATCAGTTAAATGCTCACTATGCTTCGGTCTCCCGTGCACCGCCGCTGAGTTATGACGATTTTATCTTAGCTACCTCTCGTTCCGCTCGCCCACCTGAACGTCCTGAGTTCGTCTTTTCTCCGATACTACCTCGTATGATTCTCAAGCATATTATGGCTGGACCTGCCAACTCTTACGCTTCTGGTTCAGATGGCATTCCGCTGCATGTTCTGCGTATGGCCTGGCCTAGCATTTCATCATGGCTCACTACACTTTTCAATCATTCACTGGAGTCTTCCATGTTTCCTTCTGAGTGGAAGCGGGCCTTAATTCGCCCACTGTCTAAGATTCGCACTCCGTTGTCCCCGTCAGATAGTCAGATACGCGACCGATTGCCAACTTGCCTAAACTTTCTAAAATCCTTGAAAGGATAGTTGCCGAACAGATCACCGCCTATCTAAATGAGCATAATATTCTGGATCCTAGACAATCGGCATATCGCTCTGGTCACAGCACGCAGTCTGCTCTTTTACGTGTATGTGATGATATCAGGGAGGCGATTGATAAGCGACTTGTTACCATTATGATCCTGTTCGACTTCAGCAAGGCGTTTGACACGATCTCGCATCTTCATCTACTCATCAAGCTGGCAAAAGTTGGTTTTTCTGCTGACGTGATTGCCTGGATCTTCTGGTACTTAACAGACCGCTCTCAGGCTGTGGTTGATGATGAGGGGAATTGCTCCGACTGGCTATCAATGTCCCTGGGTGTTCCTCAGGGTTCGGTGCTAGGTCCTCTGCTGTTCTCCCTTTTCATTAACGACATCAGCAAGGCTCTGTCTCACTCAAACCACATGCTTTTTGCTGACGACTTGCAGATATATTTCTCAAGTCCACCTGCTGATATTATTCGATTTGAGTTGATCTCCAGAGATGCCTGCGCCATTTTTGAATATGCTACTGCAAACGGCCTTAAACTTAATCTTGCTAAATCCAATGTCATCATTTTTGGCAGTCAGACTCATGTTAGTAATATCGACACTACCACTCTACCACCGATAGTTATTAACCAAATGCCTCTCCCTTTTGCTAGCGACGTGAAAAACTTGGGTGTAATCTTAATGTCCAACCTATCATGGAAGAGGCATGTCCTACATGTCTCACAGAAAGTTCACCACGCTCTGTACAAGCTTAAATTTAACAAGAACTCTCTGCCTACTGCACTTAGAATCAAACTTGTCACTACTCTTGTCTTACCACATATTGATTATTGCTGCCTTGTTTATCATGGTTTAAGTGGCGAGTTGGATACTAAATTGCAGAGACTTGTTAATTGCTGCATAAGATTTATTTTTAATCTCAGGCGAGATGAGCATATCACTCCTTTCAGGCGTCGTTTGGGGTGGCTTTCGGTCAGAAACAGAAGGCTCTACTTTCTTGGCTGCCAAACCTACCGTGTTCTCTATGCACAATCTCCTTCCTATCTTCAGGAACTTTTCACTCTTCCTGATTCAGCCTTGAGAAGATCTGACCGCTTGGCCTCATCCTCTCTTACATTTCATATTCCTCTCCATAGAACCGTTACCTACCGCAATTCTTTCCGACTCTCCGCAATGTATTTTTGGCACTCTCTCCCTGATAATATCAAATCTGCGTCTTCTCTTGGCTCTTTTAAGAACCTCCTACGTCCGTATTTATTTGCATTGGAGTCTGACTGATATTGCATGCTTTCTGTTCGCTGCTTACTGTTCGGCACATTTGCGAGTATGTGTTCTTCTATGTTGAATATTCACCCTAGATTAGTATTATGAATTATGTTTCAGCTTTATAGCAATACTTGTAAGCAATTTTATTATTATGCTCTGATATTTGCGTCGTTGAACTGTTAGCTCTAAGATTAGTATTAAGATTTTTAGTCTAAGTTTATTTGTGGTACTTCGTATATGATTGCGTTTTGTATTCTGTTCATGCTTACTCCTACTTTGCCCTTTAGCCTACGCTTGGGCATAATAAAAAATCAATCAATCAATCAATCAATCTCTCTCTCTCCCTCTCTCCCTCTCTCCCTCCCTCCCTCCCTCCCTCCCTCCCTATCACTTTCCGCCCTCCCTCCCTCCCTCCCTCCCTCCCTCCCTCCCTATCACTTTCCGCCCTAGGGAGGAAAGTGGTTACTTTCGTCCCGCTATGCCGTCTTGGCGTGAAATTGGTCACTCTCGCCTCTCTCTAGGCATGGAGGTCGAACTTTCCGTAAAGATATTGTGAAAAATATCGTGTGCACCTCGGGGCAAAAGTAGCGTTTTTCAGACTCGTGTGATTTGCCGCAATATACTATATTACCGATCTTTTTGGAAACCGGTTTCGAAATTTTATCAAATTTTACAAGAATTTTTCGGGAATTAATTTGCCGAATCTTAAGGAATTGTATATGAAACAGGGGTAGAATTTCTCGGGAAGTGCCATAAAGTGTATAGTATTTTGCTACCGATTTTCTGGAAATCAATTTTTCTAAATTTTCGGGAAATAATTGACTGAATTTAAAAGAATTATATATGAAATAAGGGTAGAATTTTCCAGGAAATGCAACAAAGTGTATAATTTTTTATTGCCGATCATTTTGGAAACCGGTTACAAAATTTTTCTACTTTTTCGGAAATTAAGTGACCGTATCTTAAAGAATTATTATATGAAGTAGGGGTAGAATTTCCCCGGGATTGCTATAAAGTGTACAATTTTTTGTTACCGATTTTTTTGGGAACCGGTTACAAATTTTTTCCAATTTTTCGGGAATTAATTGACCAAATCTTAAAAAATTATATATGAAATAGGAGTCGTGTCAAAATTTTTTTAATTTTTGGAGAATAAGTTTAATTTTTTATTAATGAATAATTTTTCATTAATGAATTGATTTTTTTGAAACCGGTTACGAAGTTTTTCTAATTTTTCTAAAGAGGTTTCCGATTTTTGTTTAAAAAAATGTACGTGATTGTTCTAATTTCTTCAAATTTTGAGATATTAGCTGAATTTTTTTAGAGATATTTCCCGAATTCGGGAAATAACCAACCAAATTTTAAGAATTGTATATGAAACAGGGGTCGGGAAATAATCGACAAAATTTCAAAGAATTGTATATGAAACAGAGGTAGAATTTTCCGGGGAGTGCTATAAAGTGTATAATTTTTCGTTAACGATTTTTTTGGAAGCTGAAATCAGAAAATTTTTTCAATTTTTCGGGAATTAATTGACCGAATTTTAAAGGTAGATTTTTCCGGAGAGTGTAGAATTTTCCGGGAAGTGCTTTGTATATGAAGTAAGGGTAGAATTTTCCGGGGAGTACTATAAAATATATAATTTTTTGATTACAAAATATACGTGAAGAATTAAAAAAAATTGACCAAATCTTAAAGAATTGTATATGAAGTAGGGGTAGAATTTTGCGGGGAGTACTATAAAATATATAATTTTTCGATTACAAAATTTTTTTATGTTTTTTGTTTTATTACTTATTGACTTTTTGTCTTTCTTTTTTTTAGTTTGATTATTTTATATAAGAATCGTGTTATTGCTCAATTTGTCATGAGATGATTTATAAATAAATCCAATAGCTTTTAAGTGTGCAAGTAGAAACTTGCACATTGCTTCCTCATATAGATCTATAGTTTCCTAGCTTTGAGGTCCACGCGCTAGCTTTGAGTCCCCGCCCGCGCTTCGCGCGGGCCGAAACGCTAGTATATATATATCACGTGATCAGAGAAAATGTCCCTATCACTTTTCCGACACTGGCGGCGCAGGTATCGCCAGTTTCGATATCGCGCGCGTATTTCGAACGATCTAGTAGATAAATTATAGGTCGATAGACTTATCGGTCAGGAGGAAGATTTCTATTTAGGTAAATTAGGAATTAGGTATTATATATATTGAGTCAATTGCTTCATGTATATCTGGAGAGATTTCGTATCCTTACATCGTATTATCACCGCTGCCGAAAAAGAAAGTTCTCTACGCTTGGCAGAAAGTGCCGCTAGGGAATTTTTAAGTCGATTCTTATGAATCAAGCTTGAATTCGATGTCTAGGTATCCCAGGTTGCCAATGACGAGGTCCAGATAGTGCGCTTCATAGTTTTCGGTATCCGGGTGTAATAATACGTTGAATTCGATGTCTACGTGTTCCAGGTTGCCGATGACAAGGTCCACATAGTGCGCTCCGTAGTTTTCGGTGTCTACGTGTATTAATACCTTGAATTCGATGTCCACGTGTCCCAGGTTGCCGATGACGGGATCCAGATAGTGCGCTTCATAGTTTTCGGTGTCCAGGTGTAATAATACGTTGAATGCGATGTCTAGGTGTCCCAGTTTGCCGATGACGATGTCTAGATAGTTAGCTCCGTAGTTTTTGGTGTCTACGTGTATTAATACCTTAAATTCGATTTCTAGGTGTCCCACGTTGTCTATGACGAGATCCACATAGTGCGCTTCTTAGTTTTTGGTGTCTAGGTGTAATAATACTTCGAATTCGATGTCTACGTGTTCCAGGTTGCCGATGACGAGGTCCACATAGTGCGCTTCGTAGTTTTTGGTGTCTAGGTGTATTAATAACTTTAAATCCGAATGTAGGACACGTAGATATCAAATTCGAGGTATTAATACACGTAGACACCGAAAACTACGGAGCGCACTATGTGGAACTCGTCATCGACAACGTGGGACACCTAGACTCGAATTCAACGTATTATTACACCTGGACACCGAAAACTATGGAGCGCACTATTTGTAACCCGTCATCGGCAACCTGGGATACCTAGACATCAAATTCAAGCTTGATTCATAAAAATCGACTTAAAAATTCCCTAGCGGCAGAACTAATAAAATTATGTCATAACATAATAAAAATTTGCTAAATTAAAATTATGTCTGAACATAATAAAAACTGGACAAATTAAAATTATGTCTAGACATAATAAAAATTGGATGAATTAAAATTATGTCTTGACATAATTTATTATGTGTATACACATAATTTTAATTTATACAATTTTTATTATGTGTACACATAATTTGTTTTCGAATGAACGTAAAACGTATTTGTTACAATATCTATCCATTATTGAAAATCGATATGCGTGACAAAAGCTCTTGTATATCATTAATTATGTTATTATTTATTAACCTTTTTCAAAAAAAGGTAAAAAAATGCGTTAAGTACACGCATAGTAGTATATATGTATTATGTTGTTACCTCGAAAAAAAAACAAAGTGGTAGTATTATACCTCGAAATAACATCCTGTACATACTGTTTATAAAATGCGTAATACTATTATACAAAAAGGCGTGATATCTGTACAAAATTACCTTTTTTAAAAAAAAGGTAAGGCGCCAAGTACACGCATAGTAGTGTATATGTTGTTACCTAAAAAAAAACAATGGTAGTATTATACCTAAAAAAAATCTAAGTACCAAGGTAGTGGTAGACGTAATCTTTGTATCACGAAAAATCTCAAAAAAATTTAAGCAGTAGTATCTTTACCTCGAAAAAAAAACAAAGTGATAGTATTATACTTCGAAAAAATCTAAGCAGTAGTATTTTTATTTCCAAAAAATTATAACTCAAGTGATGCACATCACAAAATTACGTTATCTTATCAAAAATGAGTCGCGCTTCAAGTGATCTATTATTACAAAAAAGAAATGATATCTCTTTTTTAATTACAGCGCCAATTACAGAAAACATATATTTTTCGAGGTTTTTTCGAGGTATAATATTACCACTGCTTTTCTTCGATTTGAATAAAAGATTGAATCATGAAGAATTACACAGAGGTAACAGTACAAAATACAAATATTTTATTACAATATTTAAACCCAACAAGGGAATACAAGGTATTTAAATACACCGTTTATATATGTATTTTAAAAGATTTAATCGCATCGCAAAGAATTACAGAGGTAACAGTACAAAAAATAAAAATATTTTATTAAAATACATAAATTTTTCTTGTCAAAAAACTTGGCGCTGCTAGACCTGAAAATTAGGTCAGCCTGGTGTGTATGTGCGAGCGAGTGGGTGTGATATTACAAATGTAATATTACAAAGAATCAATTTACAAAGAATTAAAGAAGTAACAGTACAAAATAAAAATATTTAATTAAAACAAAATAAATAAATTTTTCTTGTAAAAAAGCTTGGTGCTGCTAGACTTTGAAATTTAAACATTAAAATTTAAACAATAATACTAAAATTTTTAATTAAATAAAAAAACAATAAACATAATTTAGAAAAAATACGACAGAAGTAAAAAAACAATGCCAAGTTTTTTTACAAAAAAAATTTATTTTGTTTTAATTAAATATTTTTATTTTTTACTATTACTTCTTTAATTTTGCTTACATCAAACTGAGCACTGTCCGCTAATAAACTACTTTACCCAGTCACGTTGTGCAATGCTGACATTGTCCGGGCAATGCCAACACTGCACACCATGCGGACTTTGCCCGTAACATACACACACACACACACACACACACACACACACACACGCATACGCACACGCACACGCACACGCATACACATACGCGCGCGCACACACGCAACACGCATATACGCACACGCGCACGCACACGCAAACACGCAGCACGCATACACGCACGCACACGCACACACGCAGACACGCACATACGCATACACACACGCACACATGCACGCATACGCATGCATACGCATACACACACACACACACACACACACACACACACACACACACACACACACACACACACACACACACACACATATATATATATATATATAACATTAACATCATAATTTTTTTAAAACCACGATTAACTGCAATAATTAAAGTGTTTATGTTAAACCAATTAATAATTTATAAAATAAGTAATTTACTTGAGACTAATCATTCATTATTGAAAAAATTAATAGATAATTATTTCCCATTAATTATGAATTTTCAAACAAGTAGTAATTTATTTTTGACAAAGTATTAATTATTTTAATAAAATATTTAAAAAATTTAGTTTTACTAATTACCAATTAAAAAAAAAATTAATTTAGTTTTACCTAAATACTATATCTACTCATTTTCACGTAACTAGAAATTTTTCTTTGAAGAATTAGCAAATTTTTAAGTAATGCGTAATTCACTTTTACGTAAATATTATTAATTTTTATATAATTAGTAACTTTTTGTGACTATTTACTAATTTGATAATTTAATAAAAATTGAATTTGTTATTGCTAATTTCGTAAATAATTAAAAAATAAAAAATGCAAATTTTTTATCGATCCTTGATTAATACTACCACTTAGGTTGAATTTTTGGATATACAATATTGTACTTGGCGCCTTTTTTTATCTTCTTTGAAAAAGGTAATTTTGTACAGTTCTTGTATTACATAGCAGTTATAATATTCTATATTTGCTGAGTATATTGCTTAAAAATGTTTAACATACTAAAAAAAAATAATAGCATTAAAAAATTATATTTTTATAAAGAAAAGATAAAAAAGTCGTTAAGTGCATGCGTTAGTATGAAAAACTGTTACATATTGAAAAATATTTTGTACAAAATTGTCTTAATATATCTAATCAAAGATATAAAATAATTGTGCTTTGCAACAATGATATTTTTATTGTTAAATGATATTTCTATAAGAAGAATAATTAGGTGAATAATAAATGTTGCTTAACATTTCATAATTTAAAAAATGTTAAAAATATAAAAAGAAACGCGTTTAAAGTATATGCTATAAAAGTTGGCAAGACTGACTGTAACGGTCGTCTCTCAATGGACAGTAAGAATAAAGGCAAGATCAAGGAGACTGCCGAGGGAACTGTGGGTCGTCGATTACAAGTAAGCAAACTTGAAACGTCAAATATTTTCAGGTAGCGTACGGCCGGATGCGAGGGACCTCGGGCTACTCCAAGAAAACTGCTGTATTTCTGTTATATTGCAAATTTCAATAAAACGTTACAGATACATATTTTCAAGACCTCAAACATTAAGAAAATGCAAAAAAATTGATTTATTGAAATTATCATAGTGGTTTTCCCTATATAACTCTTAAACTACAAAAGATAGAAATAGATGTTTAGAAAAAATGTTTAATAGTAAGTTATGGTCTACAAAGTTTGTTTATACCACTTTGTAGACCTTGACTTACTATTGAACTTTTATTCCAGACAGTTTTCTCTACTTCTTATAGTTAAAGCTTGATTTTCACGAGCCGCTGAAACCGACCGTTCGAGCGACAAAACGGATCACGTGACGACGTTTGTATCCGTTTTGTCGCTCGAACGGTCGGTTTCAGCGGCTCGTAAAAATCCAGCTTATGAGTTATACGTGAAAAAGTAAAAACGTCTTTTTTTTACTTTGAGATTAAAAATTACACTTTTAAGGGAGACAGGGCTCGAATAAAACATACCGTTATTCATATATTAAGACACTCTATATCACAAAAGTTCATTCAAATCGAAAAATTCGGATTGTTCCTTTGTCAGTGCCGCTCTTTAAGCCTATTCGACAATAGACGCAAAACACAAAACGTAAGCCGGAAGATGAAATCAACCGTCTTTCTGCGAGTCTGCGTTTTGTGGCTTCATAGTCCTTACCACCGGGAAATAATCACGCTGCAGCTCACGTTGCGGCTAGCGTTTTGTGTCCATTGTGGAACAGACTTTAGCCGGCCGTATGTCAGTGAGCCGTGCGCCTGGTAGTATGCATGAGCGCACACTACGGCTGCGTTCGGGGAGCGCGCTATTAGCGCTATTGCATCATTCTGTCTTTTTATCACTCATCAAGTATAAAACAAGAATATAATAAGCAAATAGTGCTAATAGCGCGCTCTGCGACGCCTACACCAGGCCGGCTAAAGTCTATTCACAATAAACGAAAAACGCAAAACGCTAGCCTAAACGCAAGCTGCAGCGTGATGATTTCCCGGCTAAAGAACGGCACTGAGTAGATTGACTTTACTGAATAATTACTGCTTTATTAAGCATTATAGAAAGAAAATGGCTCAAGACCCAATTTTTGATAAGGAATATCGCTGCGTAAACAGTGGGCGTGAATTAAATGACACCCTGTATATTTAAGATTGACCATCAGCCATTGGTTCTCATTCACTGTTTCGATAGATATTTAATCCCTATAAATTATTTAAATTGTTCATTTATAAGACTAATTTTACATTTCTGCTTAAATTGATAATAATTGTAGTGTAATTTTATCAGTTTGATCTAACGTGTTCTAATAAAGACTATAATTAAATCAAAACGTAAACGTTTGTTATTCAACTGTTTAATAAATTATTTGCTCGTTATTTGCTCGTAGATTAGCTGTACAGTCTGTACATTTATATTTAATTGAAATAAATAAGTATTTAATGCAAAAAAAACTTAGCGCAGCTAGACCAAACCAACGGTCAAAATAAGTGAATATGATGAACATGTGAGATACATATATGTGCCATATTCAAATGTAAATTAGAAACATTATATACTTTCATTGTCTTATTATATTCCAAGATTTATCAGCGCCACGTGGCAGCGTCACCTAAACATTCTTCTTGCGGAAATTAACACTATTTAAAGTTGGAATGCACAATTATTTTACATTTTTGATTAAATATATTAAAACAATTTTGTACAACATGCTTTTTAAATAACAGTTTTTCATACTGGCGTTTTATTAACTATAGTCAATAATTTAAATACTGTGATTTTCAATACGCATTAATAATGTACTACTACATTTAACAAATGCTATACATTTTGCTATAAAAAAGTGGAATAACTTACCATATTGTTTCTTGGAAAAAATCTAGATCGACATACAGCCTTCCTTGATTTCCCATTGTTATTATGTCACGCACATAACATAATACAATATTGAATTTTTTAAATATAATTTGTTCTCACACGTTATAACTAGATTTCAGATTTTTTATATGCAGATTAGTGGAAAAGAGCAATTAAAATAACTAAAATTATACTATTTATAATATCCAACATATTCATACTGCAACATATGTTAGGTAGAAATATGTTGGATATTATAAATAACATAATCTTAGTTATTAATTGTTCTTTTCCACCAATCTGCATATAAAAAATCTGATGTTTAATTATAACACTGTTGATAATTTTCTCGCAGCTTGCTCGCTCGTTCGCTACATCGTAGCGAGTGTAGTGTCTTAACACAACTGCAGTATAATGCCAGTTCGGCAGCTTCACAGTGCTGCGATTTCGAGCCTGCGCCCTTCAGCATTTTTCCCCCCTCTACTTACGCACGCGGGAACGAACTCGTCACACCGGTCACACGTAGAGTTCTTATAATAAGAGTCTAGACACCGCCCGTCTGACATCAGATTGGCTCAACCATGTATGAGGATAAAACCGGAAAGAGCGACCCTAAAATCCGACATTTTTAGCCTAAAGAAGCTAACTTAATTTTTTTTTGTTTATGACTATTGGAACATCCTTATGATCTTAAAGATGTCTTGTAACAATTATACCGACAACTCTACTTGACGATTTAGATTTTCACTTGAAATTTTTACTAATTATATCAATATTTCCTATACGCATTACAATTAAAAGGTAAATTTTCAAATTTAATTCTAGCTTTATTGTAAAGAGTAATTTTCAGATGTAAAAATTGTAATTATTCAAAAATGATATTTTTATATGGCAAGCTTTTCAATATTTCGCGAACCACAGTAATATAAAACTCTAAACAATTTAATTTTGTGCGCGTATTCTAAATTAAGTAACATTTTTAAAAAAACTTTCATATTCTGGTCCAACATAAATATTATTAACATTCCTATAATGCTTTTCGGTAAATGTTTACAATTAGGGCCCCACCTCCGATGACCTTGACCTTGACATATGTTGTCAAGGTCACCCTTTTGAGTGACCTTCAGAAAGTTTTAGTCGGGGGTCGCTTTTGATTAAAAAGTTATAAACAAAAAAAGTTTGAAAAATATAGCAGCTATTTTGAGTATTGGAAGGCATAAATGACTAATAAATATGTCAAAATAATTCACGCATACACTTTTCACGCAAACCGAGGTTCACCCACACCCTCCTGCTTTCGAGGGAGGTGCGGTAGCCCCGAAATAGGTAGTTTACGCATGGGTTAGTTGAAGCGCTTTAAACAATTAAATACTTTTAAAGCGCGTTATCTAATCTATGTAGATTAGTGACGCGCTTTAAACAGTTAAATACTTGTAAAGCGCGTCATCTAACCTACGTATTTTCCAAACTTTTTTTGTTAATAACTTTTTAACGAATAACGAGCGACGACTAAAACCTTCTGAAGGTCACTCGGGGTCATGACCTTGACGACATATATCAAGGTCATTGAAATCGGTGAGGTTGCCAAACTTTTTTTGTTAATAATTTTTTAATAAAAAGCGACCCCCGACTAAAACCTTCTGAAAGTCACTCAGGAGGGTGACCTTGACAACATATGTCAAGGTCAAGGTCATCGGAGGTAGGGCCCTAATTGTAAACATTTATCTGCTTTTCTAATGCTTTCGCCGTGTATATTAAATATATGTGTATATAAAATTTTATACTATCTCGCGAATTAATCGTTAACTATTTTCAAACAATGTATGAATTAGAACTTTACGAGTTTAAAACAGAGCATTAAAGTTATTTAGAAAATTTAATAAATATGCTTTTATAAAATTATTATTTAATTAATTTTAAATAGGTTCCGCAGATTTTAACTTATCTTCTACTACAGCCAACATAAAATAATTTTCAAAAACTTCTCAATTATCCAATAATCTATAAATCTAACAATGTATTATGTATTTATGTAATACTAATCACCGACTATTTGATAATTTCAAAATCTTATTTTTTCCGCATTAAAAAATTGTTGAAATTCATCTAAAATTGCATCTCTTTGCACCACGCAAGATGTAGCAATTCCACGAATTAAATTTTCACAAAATTGGAAGTTTTTCACAATTTTCACAAACTTTATTCGCTATAAGCGCGGATGAATGGCAAATACAGTTTAATGTAGTAAGACTCGGTATTTCTAATGTTAAACGTGACATAAAAGAATTATTGCATCCAATCATAAATTATCATGAAACATTATCACTTGCTATTCCGACAATATTTTTTAAGAAATTTCTTTTATATGGCAAACACGGATAATTTTAAAAGGAAAGAGTGTATAAAAGTCGCCATTTTTCGCCTAAAAGGCGTACCTGTAAAACATGTTTTGTCACCTTATTTGAGGATGAAAAAGCGATGGCCTTCAGTCTGGACGTGCTTGAGTCTGAGAAACTAAAACGTCGCCATCGTGCGTGCAAAAAAGTAATAAAGTGGACAATTGAAATGGCTCTTCAATTAATAGATGAGTACGAAAAGTCTCCGCTATTGTGGGATGCTAAACGCGCGTTCCATTTTTCAAGAAATAAGAAGGTCGATATTTTCCTGCTATTATTGTATAGCTGTGTAGGTAATCCACCATCGTTTTGAATTGCTTTTGCAACCCTTTTGTGTACGATATTTTGCATTACAATATATGCTGCAACTGCTATGGTTATGTCTCTTCTCACCCTAGGGTGCGCTCGGATTGTCCACTCGAGTGCTGAAAATTTATAGTGTACGTGACATATGCTATAGGATTTTTAGCACACGGGTAGGGAATCTGAACGCAGCCCTAACAAAGTTATCTAAGTTACTTAGAAACCCTATAATGAGAGTCTGGCCAACGTCCGAACATCCGACATTTTTCCTCAAAAACCCACAAGAGAGAAAACAATATATACATATACTATCTCACTCTGTGGTGGCGTGTGTGGTGACGTAACTCACATAACCTGAAACTACCGCGTGCCGGCACGTGTACTGTAAATTTTGCAATTTTCAGAATAATTACTATTGCGATGCAATAACAGCTTTCGTTATCAGTAGAATGAACGGGACTCTAAAGAGATTTCAGCAATTGTGTCCACCAGCACGCAATTACCCAGGTAGCAAGCACTCGTCATTTTGACGTCAATATTTGGTCATAATTGGTCAGTAACGTCATTCGTCGATTAAGTGACGTATATTTAACGTCATGTTTTAATACGTCAAAAAGACTTTGTAAAATGACATTATATAGACGTTTAATTGACTACCCAAGTAGCAGACAGTCGTCATAATGACGTGATTTTTACATCATTTTATGACGCATGTTACGTTATTTATTTCTAAAGTTTAACGTTTTAATAAATTTTTAATATTATAAAGAATTATTTTAATTACAAAGAATTAAAGAAGTAACAGTACAAAATAAAAATATTTAATTAAAACAAAATAAATAAATTCTTGTAAAAAAACTTGGCGCTGCTTTTTTACTCCTGTCGCATTCTTCCCTAAATTATGTTTATTGTTTTTTATTCAATCAAAAATCTTAGTACTAATGTTTAAATTTCAAAGTCTAGCAGCGCCAAGTTTTTTTACAAGAAAAATTTACTTATTTTGTTTTAATTAAATATTTTTATTTTGTACTGTTACTTCTTTAATTCTTTGTAATTAAAATGATTCTTTGTAATATTAAAAATTTGTTAAAGAGAATTAAAAAGCTATTATCACTTGGGTTTAGAATAGGAAGACCTTTGAATAGGAATACGAAGATACCACTTGAGTTTTATTTCTTTAAAGTAGTTGCATAACAATTATCTTTCAAAGCAATATATATATTCTCTTTACAATTGGCGCAATTTAATTTAAAGATTTCACATCTTTTTTTGAAATACATATCACTTGAGTTAAGTTAGGTAATATAATTTTGTGAAAAAAAAATAAAAATTTCACATCTTTTTTTTAAAATACATATGTCACTTGAGTTAAGTTAGGTAATATAATTTTGTGAAAAAGATATAAAGCTACCACTTACAATAAGTTTTTTGAACTAGATTCTATATCGTGCTGAATATTATTAGTATTATGCATCATATTAAACCCTCCCTCATCGAACATCCGGCTAAATTTTATTCGAATAGATAGCTTTTTTAGTGGTTAACCCTGTGCCGGGTTTTATATGCCCTGAAACTTGACCAAAGTGTTAAAAAAAAGGGCCACTTCCGGTATCATTTTTTTAGATGAAACCCCCTTAAAGAACATCCGGCTGAAACTTGTGTCAATCGATTCAGGATGTCAAGCACTTTAATAAAAAAATATGCTGCCACCCCCGACCTTGACAGGAACCATGGCAGCAACCCTTAAACGTGACATATTTTCGTACCGTACCTCCCTCGTTTTTTTTTGGAAATGTAGCTCGAACATTCCTGAACATAAAAAAACAATGCTGCCATCGCTGGCCTTGACCAAAAATTTTTGTGCCACCCGTAAGTCGCGCGACTTTTAGCTGCCAATTTGTAACGGGTCAATACTTTCTTCACAGAACATACGAATTTTTTTTTGGAAATGTTCTTCGAACATTACTGAACATAAAAAAACAATGCTGCCATCGCTGGCCTTGACCAAAAATTTTTGTGCCACCCGTAAGTCGCGCGACTTTTAGCTGCCAATTTGTAACGGGTCAATACTTTCTTCACAGAACATACGAATTTTTGTTTTTGGAAATGTTCTTCGAACATTACTGAACATAAAAAAACAATGCTGCCATCGCTGGCCTTGACCAAAAATTTTTGTGCCACCCGTAAGTCGCGCTACTTTTGGCTGCCAATTCGTAACGGGTCAACACTTCCCTCTCCGAACATACGGGTAATCTCTTGCCATGTATTTAAATAAAGAATTAGACAATCTTTGACGAGAACGATCTTAAGAACCGACTATGAATACCGTCCATCCTAGCGCTAAAATTCATATCGAATATTTTGTGGAAATAATAGTTTGTGATAAACAAGCTGCGCGTACATACATTGGTAGAGGTATGGAATGAAACAAGGTAAGTTTATATAACATTCACGTATTTTTATTTCTTTATTCTTTATTCTTATTTTTTTATTTAAAATCTTAAAAGTAAGATATAAAACATAAATATAAATCACGAGAATTTTTTTAATCGTTATCGTTGTTGGAACTATCGACAGTATAGTCCTCGTCGTCACTATCATTATGCTTAAGGTAGCTGTCTCGTCAGGGCATGTATTAGATAAAGTGTTCGATTTCGGATTTTATATCAAATTATATGATCAGCTTTGCAGTCGATTTTTTCTGTGGCTCCTTACCGACTATTTACTCTAGAAAATTGATCTCGAAAATCACAAATTTTGCATTACTTCATATACAGACGGCCAGAAAAAGAAGGCTCTATCACGGTTTCAATCACATATTTTCGCATTTTTCGATTAGATGAAGTGAGAAAAAACATTGCTTTTTGTACATTAGATTTCGAAGAATCCGATGCAACCATAAAATATATACTTTACCGGAGATTTCGCTGCTAATTTTTTAGTTTATTTTAGTGAAAATGCGGTAATCGAGCAGACATTTTTTGGTCGAGGTGAGGTTGGGAAGACTTGGAAACGCCGCTGGCTAATTACTGTAGTTGCAGGTTATGGGGCTCGTCTTTCTTTAGCCGAATTGGATAGTGATTGACACCCCTGTCCTGCATTTAGAAACCCTTTCTCAGTAATTGTCAAAATTCAATCGACAAGGAGATGTAACCTCACTTGTAACTTTTCTCGACGACTCGCATGATCAGCTGATCAAAACGGAGTCAAATGAGAAAAATCACAGAATTTGGAAAAAGTAACATACTTTGTCACGTATGAAATTTTACACCATAATTCATAGAATTATTTTTCCCTTAGCAAAAATTGCCTGAAATATATTTCTGAACGTGAAAACCTACAAACAGTCACATGACTAGCACTTAGCGAGACAGCTACCTTAATTATGATTAACCTTTGTTGTGCACACTGGGTCTTTTAGACCCCAGCGTATTTTCAAACGCGTTTTTCTAATACGTACAATGCGGATCGGGACCTGTGCTGTTATCTACCTGTAGTCTAGGAG
Source organism: Temnothorax ravouxi (assembly GCA_030770255.1). Lineage (NCBI taxonomy): Eukaryota > Metazoa > Arthropoda > Insecta > Hymenoptera > Formicidae > Temnothorax > Temnothorax ravouxi. The sequence goes on from JASTWP010000604.1 coordinate 116,383, forward strand.
TAACACTTCAGGATCCTATACATAGTTTTGCCCGCCCGGCTTTAGTCTGCTCTTGGCAGTGGTGAGAAGTTGAAAAACGCGTGACTTCATAACAATATAAATATACTTTTTTCAACTCCGCTATAAACTAATATTTTTCCTTGAAAGTGTAGTATTTCAAGAAAGTAATCCCGCAAAAATTATTAAAAAATATTAAAAATTGAATTTTTTATGCATTTTTTAGTAAAAAGTTCATTTTTCGGTTTCTTTAGTTAACATATCATTTATAATTCTTTTATGTTGCAAAATATTAATGAAACCTATTAGACCTTATTTTGGAAGCTTTGAACAATAGCCAACAATTTTGTTTGAGTCAAAATAACGAATTGTATGTCTATAATAAAAACAATTAAGTGACTGGAGTCTAATAGACCCCCTGTGCACAATACGTAATTTTGAAGAGGTGTGCACAACAAAGGTTAATATTTCCATTGTTGTTTATCATTTAACTGGCGAAGTAAAAGTAATTTATTCCATTTATATTTGTTTTATATCCTACTTTTAAGATTTTAAATAAAAAAATAAGAATAAAGAATAAAGAAATAAAAATACGTGAATGTTATATGAACTTACCTTGTTTCATTCCATACCTTTACCAATGTACGCGCAGCTTGTTTATCACAAACTATTATTTCCACAAAATATTCGATGGAAATTTTAGCGCTAGTATGGACGGTATTCATAGTCGGTTCTTAAGATCGTTCTCGTCAAAAATTGTCTAATTTTTTATTTAAATACATGGTAAGAGATTACCCGTATGTTCGGTGAGGGAAGTGTTGACCCGTTACGAATTGGCAGCCAAAAGTCGCGCGACTTACGGGTGGCACAAAAATTTTTGGTCAAGGCCAGCGATGGCAGCATTGTTTTTTTATGTTCAGTAATGTTCGAGCTACATTTCCAAAAAAAAAAATTCGTATGTTCTGTGAAGGAAGTATTGACCCGTTACAAATTGGCAGCTAAAAGTCGCGCGACTTACGGGTGGCACAAAAATTTTTGGTCAAGGCCAGCGATGGCAGCATTGTTTTTTTATGTTCAGGAATGTTTGAGCTACATTTCCAAAAAAAAATCGGATGTTCTATGAGGAAGGTACGGTACAAAAATATGTCACGTTTAAGGGTTGCTGCCATGGTTCCTGTCAAGGTGGGGGGTGGCAGCATATTTTTTTATTAAAGTGCTTGACATCCTGAATCGATTGACACAAGTTTCAGCCGGATGTTCTTTAAGGGGGTTTCATCTCAAAAAATGATACCGGAAGTGGCCCTTTTTTTAACACTTTGGTCAAGTTTCAGGGCATATAAAACCCGGCACAGGGTTAACCACTAAAAAAACTATCTATTCGAATAAAATTTAGCCGGATGTTCAATGAGGGAGGGTTTTGTGCAGCCGGCTCTTGGACTATTTTATGGATAACGCAACTGTAACACAAATACAAAACACAAATTTATTGTAAACTTGTAAGTTAAATTTTTATATTGTTTTTTAAGGTATAGTATGTTATTGGACAGTATATGTACTCTTTAGTAATTTGAGTAATTATTTCACCATAATTTATTTTGTCTTTTATTCTGCTTTATACGGAAATTTTGCTTTATATATATATATATATATATATATATATATATAAATAATATATGGAGGGGTTAAAGCCATAGTAGTGTAAGTCACTTTCTTTAACCTATCGAGTTAAGTTCACAGATGCAGTCTACACATGTAGATATATTGAAAAAAAAAAAGAAAACAATAAGATTGCAGTTTATATTTAGAAAACAATAGAAATGATTACAAGTGGATATTGTAAGTAAAAGCAAGTAAAAATAAACTACTGTAAATGGATAATTTCTAAGTTTTGATTTATAAAGTCTGCAGCTTCATGAATTGAATATAAAAAGATTGAGAGTTGAAAATTGTGTAAATTAGAAATTTGCACTTGGCTTCCTCACAGAGGAAGCTTTAACTTCCGCAAAGAAGATATCAATCTATTTCTAATTTTATTATATTTTTCAGTCTTTTCTACCCCTATTTCATATATAATTCTTTTAAATTCGGTTGATTAGACTTAGCTTTATATGCGATCAAAATTATAAACTTTTAATCGCGTATAAACCTGGATCTAATCAATTAAATTTTAAATATTGAGACTTGAGATGTTCTAACTGTCCTTCTTAGAAAGAGATGAATAGTGATTAAACTAAGGTTTAAAGTTAACCTATGTTTGTAAAATCACGACAATAGATTTCCTCGTCCTTTGCCGATCATCAACACATTCAATAACAGTCTTCCCTAAATAATACTTTATTGATTTAAAAATAAATTATTTCTATTTTTAAAAAAACTTTAGCAGGGTTCTATTTATAACAAAACTTTATTGATTTAAAACTAAATTATTTCTATTTTTAAAACAAACTTTAGAGCAGGGTTCTATTTATGTACAGATTTTCAGAAATTTCAAACGTCTGTAACTCCGGAACTAATTAACCAAATTTTAATTAATTATATATGAAATAGGGATAGAAAAAACTGAATAATACAATAGAATTAGGTATAGATCGCTATCTCAAACATTGAAAAAGTTACAGCGTAAAACACACTTTTCTAAAAAAAAAATTTTTTATTTAAACAACCCTTTTACAGATCATCGCCCAATTCAATACCAACCTTCGTTGAATGATTCTCTATCGATTAAAAAAAAAGAGCCCGATATCTCAATATTTGCGGAAGTTAGAGCACATACGGACAACATATGCACACACATACACACAACATACAGACGGACATTTTTTCTAAAAATAATTTTTCGACGTTTTAGAACATTCTGAACACATTCAGAAAAAAAAATTTTTTTAACGAAAACAAAGCTTCCTCTATGAAGAAGCAATAAAGAGAGGGGCATCTTACAGCACTTAGCTGTAGTCCGTTGTTTTCTCCTGCTTGCAGACGAATAAGATTCTGTTATCTTTTATGCGTGCATGTGTGTGTGTGTGTGTGTGTGTGTGTGCGTGCGTGCGTGCGTGCGCGCGCGCGCGCGCGTGTGTGTGTGTGTGTGTGTGTGTGTGTGTGTGTGAGTAGTCGCGTGTGCGCGCGATGAAGCGTCACGCGTCTTAAGTTTATAACATCTCGTTGCTAATTGTGAGGCACGGGCGGCAAGATGGAGACAATAGGCGTCGACAACGAAATCAGCCCGAAATGTGCAATTAAATCCCGGTTCTGTCAGGTAAAGTATTTAGTCTTCTAATAAAAACACTTAGCAGTTTTAAAAAAAATAAATTATAACAATAATTGCACACAATTAATATACCATTTACGAACAACATTGTAATAAGCAGTAACAAAAGAGAAACCTGTGGGCCTATTCTGTAACTCTTAACGACAGTTTCGTTATCCTGAAAAACCTATAGTTTACATTACATACACTATAGATTTTCAGTACTGACAGTGAATATCGAAACGCAGCCAGAATAGGCCCACTGAGAGTAGAGGCGGTTCAATGGCTTTCACAAACCATAAAACTGAACCGGTTCGCAACAGAGAACGTTGGAAAACCGGTTTAGGCACAAAGACGATAACCGGGGCCCCTTGATTTGACTGTGGTTTCTGGTAGTATTTTTTACGCTGAACAAAAAATTATATAGGTCTTATAAAGCTAACTGCTTTAGTTTTCGAGATATGCAGTATTAAAGCTCAAAATAAATATAACTTGGTAAATGTCTAGATTAAGGGCGACCTCACCGCTGTGGGTTGGGCAGAGGGGCTTTGCCTCCCCCGCACCCCCCCCGTGCACCTGGCGGTGTGGGTTGAACGGGGGAGCTTCGCACCCCCGGCACCCCCCATTGTGTAAATAAACCTACAAGTGTGGGCGGGGAGGCTCCGCTCCCCCCGCACTCCCCCGTGCACCTGGCGGTGTGGGTTGAACGGGGGGGCTTCGCCCCCTTCCCGCACCCCCATTGTGTGAATAAACCTACAAGTGTGGGCGGGGGGGCTCTGCCCCCCGCACCCCCCCTCCCGTGCACCTGGCGGCGTGGGTTGGGCAGGGGGGGCTTGGCCCCCTCCCCGCACCCCCATTGTGTAAATAAACCTACAAGTGTGGACGGGGGGCTCCGCCCCCCGCACCCCCCTCCGTACATCTGGCAGTGTGGGTTAGGCGGGGGGGCTTCGCTCCCCCCTCGCACCCCCCATTGTGTGAATAAACCTGCAAGTGTGGGCGGGGAGGGGCTCTACCGCATCTCTTCCGAAAGCAGAGGGAAGGTCAAAACCTTTTGTTACGAAAGCACAGCAGGCGCCGCCTGTTTTATCGACACTCGTCAAACGCTAGGTGGCTGTACCTATACTCATTCTGTGGGCACTGCCTTAGATATTGTTCTGGATGCGAGGTTGTAATGAGATATTACGTGGCTCTTAATAAACTTTATTCTTATGAACTACGCCTCGTGTACATCGAACTAAAGACAAAAGAATACTGAGATAACTCTATATAAAACAAAGAAAAGTGTTGTGTGTCGACACTGGTTTTACAGAGGTTTTTAACGTTTCGGGGTTGGCTACATTGCCTGGTTCCTACAGTACTCCCCCCTAAGTTTCTTCGCGATGATTTGCGAAGGTAACTGATTTAGTTCTGGAGTAAGTACGTAAGGGTACAACTGGTCGGGATGTTTCCTGTTCCGGTTCTTCGTCAAGTTGTTGGGGTAGCGCCTCGATAAAAGCTGGTTTAAGTTTTTCGATTGAGATGTTACTATTCTCGCCATTGATTTTCAGAGTGAAAACCCTTTCTGTAGGACGTTCTACGACTTCGTAAGGTCCCTCGTACGGTGATTCCAGTGGTCTTTTGACTGCGTCCTTTCTAACAAATACATGAGTACAAGTAAATAGCGTATTGTGAATAAATGCTTTGCGTTTTTCGTGGTGTGCCGCGGAACTGGCACGAATTTTCCGCATGTGTTCGCGAAACTTTTCGATGAATATTTGAGGATCGGCCGGAATGTCTTCATTAGAGAAGAATTCTCCTGGTATGCGTAATGTAGTACCGTGTATGTTAACTCAGCCGCCGTTGCTTTAATGTCCTCCTTGTAACTTGAACGTAAGCCTAGTAGGACCGTGGGAAGTATTTCTGTCCACCTCGAATTTTCATGGCATTTAATTGCAGTTTTTAACGAACGGTGCCAGCGCTCGATCATGCCGTTAGAGGATGGATGATAAGCGGTTGTGCGAATGCGTTTACATCCTAAAAGATTAGTTAAAGCTTGAAAAAATGCAGATTCGAATTGCGTACCTCTATCGGTTGTTATGGTCGCAGGTACTCCGAATCTTGCGATCCAGTTCGCGTAGAAGACGGTTGCGACGGTGTCTGCGGTGATATCAGCGATGGGAACTGCTTCTGGCCAGCGCGTGAAACGGTCGATCATTGTGACACAATAATGGTATCCTTGCGACTGCGGTAAAGGGCCGACGATATCCAGATGAACGTGGTTGAAACGTGCGTCGGGCATTGGAATTTTCTCCGGTTGAGTGTGAACATGTCTGCTTATTTTATTTCGTTGACAAGTTATACAAGCACGTGACCAGGCTGTGATATCTTTTCCCATGCTGGGCCAGACGAAAGTCTTCTGTATCAATCTTCTAGTGACGCGTCCGCTTGGATGAGATAGTGTATGAGTAGCGTTGAATATTTGTCTTCGAAGACTTGCAAGAACGTAAGGTCGAACATCATCTTGCGAGACGTCACAATACAGTGCTGTATTAGTGCCGGTTAGACATAGTTTACGTAACTTAAGTGATGTATCTAAATTGAGAAGCTGTTGTAGTTCTTCGTCTGAATCCTGCTCTTGCGCGAGTTCGTCAGTTGATACGATCCTTGGTAAATCGATGGTGCTCAAGCGCGATAAAGCATCAGCCACAAAGTTGTCCTCTCCGCTTACATGGACAATCTTCGTTGTGATTTGACCGATAAAATCGATTTGGCGAAGCTGTCTTGGAGATGCCTTCTCCGCCTTTTGGTTGAAAACGTATATTAGTGGTTTGTGATCTGTCACTATGGTTACTTCACGTCCTTCCACGAAATGACGAAAGAATTTTAAGCTCTTGTAAATCGCTAAAAGCTCACGGTCGTAAGTGCTGTATTTAGTTTCTGCGGTGCTTAGCTTTCGGGAGAAGAATGCGAGTGGTTCGAGTTTGTTATCGTGGAGTTGCTCTAACGATGCTCCTATGGCTGTATCTGATGCATCTGTATGGAGTATCAATGGCGCGTTCTCGACAGGATGTGCGAGTAACGTCGCGTCAGCTAGTTGCTGTTTGCATAATGCGAATGCCTGCTCTGATTGAGGGATCCATACTACTGGGCATTTATCTCGACGTTTAGATCCTGCAAGATACGAGTTGAGCGTTGCTTGTGCTTGGGCCGCTCCTTTAACAAAACGTCGATAGAAAATGATGCCCAAAAATCTGTGTAGTTCGCTTATATCCTTTGGTTTTGGATAATTGCGGATGGCTTCCACTCGTTGCGGTAGGGGTTTGGATCCTTCGGCATTTATTAGGTAACCAAGGTATTGCACTTCTCCTTTTCCGAAAACGCATTTGCTGACATTAATCGAGAGACCGTATTCTTGAAGACGTTCAAAAATTATACGAAGATGCTTTCGGTGTTCCGCTGCGTTTTTGGACGCTATAATGATGTCGTCGATGTAACAGAATACAAAGTCCAGCCCGCGGAAGATTTCGTCCATAAATCGTTGAAACGATTGTGCGGCGTTGCACAAGCCAAATGTCATTACGTTGAACTCGTACAACCCGAATGGAGTGATGACTGCTGTTTTTGGCCGGTCTTCTGGCGCGACGGGTATTTGATAATAAGCGCGTATCAAATCTAATGTTAAATATATAGTGCATCCGCGAAGACGGTGATTAAAATCATGTAGATGAGCGATAGGATAACGGTCTGGCTCGGTAACTCTGTTTACGCCGCGGTAGTCTCCGCAATAACGCCATTCGCCTGTTTTTTTCCGGACTAAGTGTAACGACTAGCCCACGGACTGCTAGACGGCTGACAGATCCCTTCAGTGATCATTTGAGCAAATTCGGCACGCGCGGCTCTCAGCTTTTCAGGCGGCAACCGACGTGCGCGCGCGGCGACCGGTGGACCACGTGTCGTAATGAAGTGTTGAACCTTATGTTTAGACTTCTTGTGCTGACAAGGTCTCGTTATATCGATGAACTCCTTCAATAAACCGCTGTATTCGTTGTCCTGAAGTATCGTGGAAACGGAAGGTGTCGTGACGTTAATTATTTGTCCATTCGTTCCTAACTTTGTTACTCCGTCAATCAATCGACGATTATGTAAGTCGACTAAAAGGTTAAACTGCGCCAAGAAATCAGCTCCTATTATAGCATGAGTAACTTTCGCTACTGTGAAACGCCACTAAAATTTGCGTCGTAATCCTAAATCGACGCTAACAAGTTCTTGACCAAACGTTGAAATCGGCGAGCCATTTGCTGCGTAGAGCGTAAGATCGGTTGGAGTTCGGTTGGATGTCATCGACTGTGGTATTATACTAATGTCTGCGCCAGTGTCTATTAAATATCGCATACGGGATTTGCAATCAGTCAAAATGAGGCGTCGTTGCTTTGGAGAAGCTCCCACGTGCGCCTCCAAACGAGGAAGCGTAATTAGTTTTCTTTAGGTGCTTACTGCGTACCCGTTATAGCCTTTTGCCAAGTACAGGGTGGGCGGCACCTGTAAGCTTCTTTACCAAACTTAGCATGATAATAGCAGTAATCAGTATTTTGCTTAAAATTACGCTTACGACTAACGGATCGATCCCTATTACCACGACCGCGACTTCTCGGTCGTCCCTTTTGAGTCCTAATGGTTAACCTGTTTTTTAAGATCTGCGATTTGTTGTTCCAAGGTGGAAACAGGCTGAAGGGAACTTGCCGTGGGAACGGCTACCGTGCTAATTACCGGCTTCATAACCTCCATCGCTTTGTCCGCTTGCATCGCAAGCGTTGTGAAGTCTTCCACTCCGCCGACAGCTAGTACAGCCCTGATGGACTCGGGTAACTGCTCGAGAAACAGGGTGCGTAGGATGGAATCTCCGCATGCCCTGCCTGTTAAGTTGCGCAGCCTTTGTAAAAAATTGGAGGGTTTTTCCTCGCCCATTTCGTGCCCTCGTAATAAACGTCGTAATTTCGATTCGCTGGTCTCACCGAACGACGTTAGAATGCGGTCTTTAAGCGCCTGATATCTTTGCGTGGGCGGTGGGTTCTCTAAAATATCGGAAATAAACGGCAGTACTTCTTGGTCAAGATTGAATACCACGTACCTGAATTTCCTGTCATCTGCTGCGATACGCGAGAGCTGAAATGCTGCTTCAGCTTGTGCAAACCAGAGGTTAGGATTTGCTTTCCAAAAAGGAGGTAGTTTCATCAATCGAGCCGCATGGACTTCAGGCTCGGGCGGAAGGTCATAGTTTAAGCCACCCAGTCCGCTCTCAGTTTCGTATCCTCGTTGATTTTCCATATCGTTGGGGGTGTTCGTATTACGTGTGTTTTCTCCGGGGGGCTCGTTACGATGCGGGGGCGGTGTACGTGACGTCATGTTACTTCACGGTCCTCGTCTTTATTAATACCCTTGGACGAGTCGATCTTTCAGGGTGTGCGATCGTATGCGTAACCGGGCGGTTAAAGCCGTTACTATTTCCAAAAACGCCGTACTGGTGATCACGTCGTACGAGTGATCATGTCGCGCGTCGGGGTTACCAATTATTACTGTGGGCACTGCCTTAGATATTGTTCTAGATGCGAGGTTGTAATGAGATATTACGTGGCTCTTAATAAACTTTATTCTTATGAACTACGCCTCGTGTACATCGAATTAAAGACAAAAGAATACTGAGATGACTCTATATAAAACAAAGAAGTGTTGTGTGTCGACACTGGTTTTACAGAGGTTTTTAACGTTTCGGGGTTAACTACATTGCCTGGTTCCTACAATTCCTTTTCCTTTACCGATAGCCACCTACTCCTGTTCTAGCAGATTACTTTCACTCGCTCAAGTCACGACACGTGTATATTTTCTTTGAGTAATAAAGCTCTTTTTCTTTATAACTAAATTAAGTTCGACGTTGCAGTTTAGTTAAACTCCTTCATCACCTCCTCGAACTCTGCGGGCAAGTGATATTTGTCACACCTTTTTTTGTTAACAACTTTTTAACGAATAACGAGCGACAGCTAAAACCTTCTTAAGGTCACTCGAAGTCATGACCTTGACAACATATATCAAGGTCATTGAAATCGGTCAGGTCGCCCTTAATCTAATAGACATTTACCAAGTTATATTAATTTTGAGCTTTAATACTGCATATCTCAAAAGCTAAAGCAGTTAGCCCTATAAAACCTATATAATTTTTTGTTCAGCGTAAAACATACTACCAGAAACCACAGTCAAATCAAGGGGCCCCGGTTATCGTGTTCTCCTCCCGGTTTATTCTAAACAAACCGCATGTCAACGCAACCGCAAAGTTGCAATTTTGACAAAAAACTTTCGTTTTTTTTAAGTCCCGCCGTTTCCTTAATTTTGTACTTTTACCTTCTTCTTTAGGTTTATCAACAACGTAATTTTATAAAAAATAAAAATTTTTTTTATTTTTGTTTCAGGCGAGTACAACAGGCGCTATAACGCCCGCCAATTTACAACTCCGGCGCCGAAACCGATGCCTCGTAACCTTCATAGTTCCTAACACAACTATTATTTTTTAACAAAAAAATTATTTTATTTTTTGAAATGTATAATAAAATACCCTAAAAGTTTGAAAAAAATCCGTCGCATTGATTCTTAAAAAAAATTCTAACAGTTACCTTATTTTTTAGCGTGTTACATGAGACTCCCCCCTTAATTACCAAAAGACGTCCTCGAACCGTCTTCCGAATTTTTCCATAAACATCTAAAAGTTGTCTTCTATAAGACATTTTTTGGAACATGTACAAGTATTTACAATTTAACATTATCAATTAATACATACAACGTAATCAATTTGGATATAGCATAGCCTAAATAAAAAGAATTTACTGTCAGCTAATTTGGTAATCAGCTATTTTGCATTGTGTAGTATCATAACAATACAATTAAGAGAAACTGTTCGGAAACGTGTTAACAAGAGAAAAAATACGAGACAGAAACTGAAATTAATTGAGAGAGATACATCGGTATATCAATGATTTAATACTTACATAATTTTGCTAAACAAAACCGAATCTCTGTTGTTTCAAGATTATTACCAAAGTTATGTAAATATTAAGTTATTTATATATACCGATTTATAAAACAACACATTCTTCCCTTTCGTATTTTTTTTCTTGTTAAATTGTATTCTGTACTATTAATTTTTATTTTACAATTAATATATTTGAAAATAGTCTAAAATAAAAAAAGTCTATAAGATACTTGAAAAACGTCATAAATCGGGTTATAAAACGTCTCATGAACATTACCATCGCGACTGAGAAGAATATGGCAGTCACCAATAAATGACAAAGTTTTTGGTCCTGGTAAAATATTTAGTCTTAAAAAAAAACTTTTTGACAGTAGTTTAAAAAAAAGTAACTTATAACAATAATTGCCAGACAAATCAAAATACACCATTTACGAACAACATTCGTAAAAAAGACTAAAAAATATAATAAAATTAGAAATAGATCAATATCTCCAAATTTGCGGAAGTTAAAGCATAAACAAACATTTCTGCAAGAATTCAAAGTTTTATTAAAAAAGAACCCTTTGATTTAGCAATTTTTATTAATTCTATTATATTCTTCAGTTTTTTCTACCCCTATTTCATATATAATTCGTTAAGATTTGGTTGATTAATTCTGGAGTTATAGAAATTTCGGTAAATTTGGCACATACATGCACACATTCATACAGACATTTTTTAAAATTGCAATTTTTCGACGTTTTAGAACATTCTGAAAACAAAGCTTTCTCTATGAAGAAGCAAAAGCAATAACCTATGCAAAATATTAGTCCAACTTTATGTGTATAAAAAAAGTAAATAATGTTACTATCAAAATGATGTTATGTCTAAACCCCGCGCGGGATACACGGGAATTTCTGGAAAGCGAAGGAAAAGTTAGCCAGAGGTGGGGATATAGGAGAACGTAATACACAGATACATAGGGTCTTGGCACATGGAAAAACTTAAGCAGTAAAACGTTAGCAGTAAGAAAATCAACAGTTTGGATTTGCTACTACTTACGTTAAAAGAGCTACGCGATAGCCAATTGACTTGCAACTTTTCTGTAAGAACAACATTTGCGTGCGTCGAAATAAAAACGACCACACTAAAGCATTTGTGCGCGTAAAAATGCTGAAGTCAGTACGCACTCTTACCTCTCATGCGTGCGTGCGTACGTGCGTATATGCGTGCGTGTGTGCGTGCGAGATAGTAAAAATCGGTGTTTAAAATAGGTATCGTTTTTGATAAAAATATAATCGAATATATTTACATATAATGATGGGTGCACATATGAGCAATTGTACA